>JAXIVJ010010502.1:0-37500 GCA_036785665.1 Chirona hameri
ACTGGGGCAGTGGCACGAGGCGAGTCATTCTTCCGACAGCGCCGGCCGGTTCTGGAAGACAGCCGCCACCGCACGTGGCGAACCGTGCCGAGCTCGTGCCCGGGCTCCAGATACGAAGGCAGCCGCCACCGCACGTGGCGAGCCGTGCCGAGCTCGTGCCCGGGCTGCAGATACGGAGGCAGCCGCCACCGCACGTGGCGAGCCGTGCCGAGCTCGTGCCACGTGCCTGGGCTCCGGATTCGTAGGTCGGCACAGAGGAACAATGATGATAATTTGGCTCAAGTCTAGTAAAACAGCATGTGGCAGGTTTTTATGTGAAACATGCAGACCATTGAACAGTTGCTGACAACCTTTGACTGGAAATATGTGTGCGTTTTTTTACAGTGAGACTAAGAACTTCCCGAAATATTTCATCAGGTACGTTTTGGTCAGTGTTGGCCTCCTGTGTTGGTCCGCCGGCCGGGGCGGGCCGGGGCGGGCCGGGGCGGGCCGGGGCGGGCCAGGGCGGGCCAGGGCGGGCCGGACCGGACCTCCCAGCCCACACTTCTGACCTGTAGTGAAGGCCTCTGAGACTGCATGTGTCGGTTCGTGACCGGAGCCGACGCCGGGGCCGCCGTATGATAGTCCGAAACTGAGTCATCAGACATGTGAATCCCATTTGCGGCCGATACGGCGTTGAGTCACGTTACTTGACGCGGCGCGGCGCGGCACGGCACGGCACGGCACGGCACGGCACGGCGCGGCACGGCACGGCACGGCACGGCACGGCATGGCATGGCATGGCACGGCACGGCACGGCGTGGGCGTGGTCAAGTGTCGAATGTCGATCCAGGGAGGGGTATGGGCATGGGGTTCATGCGTGCCACTCAAAATGGGACTGAAATCGGCTGAAAATTACACAAAATCGAAATTCAATTCATTTTTTTTATTGCACAGAAAATCTAAGCAACTTATGCGTATGGAAGTCCGTTTTTAAATAGTTCTTAATGCAATAAGAAGCCAAGTTTGACAAAATATTGGAAAATGGTCGGACTTTTGGGAATTGGCTAAGAAACAGCATATGTTTTTGGCCGTTCTGGAATCGACAGTGGGCTCGGCGGGTGGAGGGGGAGAGAAAAGTCTTCACGTTGCCGATTATCTTCACTTATGAACAGAGGCGAAAAAGTGGCCAGTAGCCGTTTATTTAAATTCGTCATTCTTACCAGCATATCTGAAAATAACTAACTAGTTCGTCCATCGCTTTCATTGTCAGTGCTACAAAACTTGATGTGACATGTGTGCATTAACAAATAAAAGTTACCTATATATGGTTCAAGACCTGTCCGACGTTTCAACAGAACTATAAATTCACATTTTTTCAGCGCAGTGGTGAGTCATCGGTCTCGCGTGCCAGTCGGCAAAGGCAGCAAAGGAACGAGTCTACGAATTTCCAGACATTCTCCTAGAGGCACTGACCAAGCGTTGACTGTAGGTAGTACCTACATTTACTATAAGCATAAAAAGAGGCAAAATCTATTGTACAAACAATTATGTTTAATCTAGGTAAATAAACGAGTTATGAAATGGGTCTGCTGTTAAGCACGCGTGTGTATCAATGTATCATATCCATGCTTAGGATGTACCTATTGCAAAACTTGTCTGGTTTAGTTCCATCTTCACCTTGCTGGTAACAGAGTGCTTTATTTGCGAATTCAGTTTTTGTTTCCATCAGACTTATCATTGAATGGCATACCCACCATCAAACATTACCACGAGTCATAACGTGTAATGTTTTAGGCAAATGAGCTTACCTCATTTCCAGTGCACACTGCCCTGTCGTGATTAGATGCCTCTCCTGGGATTCACTACTACTTAACCACCTAAGTATCGCTTCCATTGTCTAAACTGCTTGATAAGCAACGGGCCCATGTAACTGCAACGAATGCACATTTTAAGTACCGTTCGTGCCGGGCTATTCATAGGTTATCACTTATCTAAGCTCCGAGGACCATCAGCTCCCTCCTCAACAGCTTGGTTATCACTTATCTAAGCTCCGAAGGCCATCCGCTCCCTCCTCAACAGCTTAGTTATCACTTATCTAAGCTCCGGGGGGGGGGGGGGTCATCAGCTCCCTCCTCAACAGCTTGGTTATCACTTATCTAAGCTCCGGGGGGCCATCAGCTCCCTCCTCAACAGCTTGGTTATCACTTATCTAAGCTCCGGGGGGGGGGGGGTCATCAGCTCCTCCTCAACAGCTTCGTTATCACTTATCTAAGCTCGGGGGGGGGGGTCATCAGCTCCCTCCTCAACAGCTTGGTTATCACTTATCTAAGCTCCGGGGGGGGGGGGGGGCATCAGCTCCCTCCTCAACAGCTTGGTTATCACTTATCTAAGCTCCGGGGGGCCATCAGCTCCCTCCTCAACAGCTTGGTTATCACTTATCTAAGCTCCGGGGGGCCATCAGCTCCCTCCTCAACAGCTTGGTTATCACTTATCTAAGCTCCGGGGGGCCATCAGCTCCCTCCTCAACAGCTTGGCTATCACTTATCTAAGCTCCGGGGGGCCATCAGCTCCCTCCTCAACAGCTTGGTTATCACTTATCTAAGCTCCGGGGGCCATCAGCCCCCTCCTCAACAGCTTGATAATCCGTATATATAATAAGCTCCGGGGGCCCATCAGCTCCCTCTGAACAGCTTTGTAATCCGTCTATCTATTGTTTCCGGCTGACCGCTTCTCCGAAAATAGCCCACCACACGACCAAAACACATCCATCTGCGGCTGGCGGCGACACAGGTGGGCGCGACTGGCAGCGCCGCCGCCGGATCCCGCCATATCCGGCGGAGGGTGACAACGCGGCCGTTCGCAGAAACCAGATCTGTCGCGGCGCGGCCGACAGCGCCAGGCGGGGCGCGTCCCATGTCGCGGGGTGTCGTCCCATGTCGCGTGCTGTACGCGACATGGGACGACATGGGATGTCGCGTCCCATGCTGCGATGACTATCGTGGTCGGTCGGGTGCAGCCGCCGATGTCACTGTGCAGTGACTGTTTACGATGAGAACCGTGGTCGGGTGCAGCCGCCGATGTCACTGTGCAGTGACTGTTTACGATGAGAACCGTGGTCGGGTGCAGCCGCCGATGTCACTGTGCAGTGACTGTTTACGATGAGAACCGTGGTCGGTCGGGTGCAGCCGCCGATGTCACTGTGCAGTGACTGTTTACGATGAGAACCGTGGTTGGGTGCAGCCGCCGATGTCACTGTGCAGTAACTGTTTACGATGAGAACCGTGGTCGGGTGCAGCCGCCGATGTCACTGTGCAGTGATGTTTGCGATGACAGCTCCGTGGTCGGGTGCAGCCGCCGATGTCACTGTGCAGTGACTGTTTACGATGAGAACCGTGGTCGGGTGCAGCCGCCGATGTCACTGTGCAGTAACTGTTTACGATGAGAACCGTGGTCGGGTGCAGCCGCCGATGTCACTGTGCAGTGATGTTTGCGATGACAGCTCCGTGGTCGGGTGCAGCCGCCGATGTCACTGTGCAGTGACTGTTTACGATGAGAACCGTGGTCGGGTGCAGCCGCCGATGTCACTGTGCAGTGATGTTTGCGATGACAGCTCCGTGGTCGGGTGCAGCCGCCGATGTCACTGTGCAGTGACTGTTTACGATGAGAACCGTGGTCGGGTGCAGCCGCCGATGTCACTGTGCAGTGATGTTTGCGATGACAGCTCCGTGGTCGGGTGCAGCCGCCGATGTCACTGTGCAGTGACTGTTTACGATGAGAACCGTGGTCGGGTGCAGCCGCCGATGTCACTGTGCAGTGACTGTTTACGATGAGAACCGTGGTCGGGTGCAGCCGCCGATGTCACTGTGCAGTGACTGTTTACGATGACAACCTTGGTCGGTCGGGTGCAGCCGCCGATGTCACTGTGCAGTGACTGTTTGCGATGACAACCTTGGTCGGTCGGGTGCAGCCGCCGATGTCACTGTGCAGTGACTGTTTGCGATGAGAACCGTGGTCGGGTGCAGCCGCCGATGTCACTGTGCAGTGACTGTTTGCGATGACAACCTTGGTCGGTCGGGTGCAGCCGCCGATGTCACTGTGCAGTGACTGTTTGCGATGACAACCTTGGTCGGTCGGGTGCAGCCGCCGATGTCACTGTGCAGTAACTGCGGTCACATGAGTGGGGTCTTGTCTGATGTGGCCGCCAGCCGCTGTGACCTGTGACTGTGGTGACTGAAGTCACATGACCATGAGTGGGGTCTTGTCTGATGTGGCCGCCAGCCGCTGTGACCTGTGACTGTGGTGACTGAAGTCACATGACCATGAGTGGGGTCTTGTCTGATGTGGCCGCCAGCCGCTGTGACCTGTGACTGTGGTGACTGAAGTCACATGACCATGAGTGGGGTCTTGTCTGATGTGGCCGCCAGCCGCTGTGACCTGTGACTGTGGTGACTGAAGTCACATGACCATGAGTGGGGTCTTGTCTGATGTGGCCGCCAGCCGCTGTGACCTGTGACTGTGGTGACTGAAGTCACATGACCATGAGTGGGGTCTTGTCTGATGTGGCCGCCAGCCGCTGTGACCTGTGACTGTGGTGACTGAAGTCACATGACCATGAGTGGGGTCTTGTCTGATGTGGCCGCCAGCCGCTGTGACCTGTGACTGTGGTGACTGAAGTCACATGACCATGAGTGGGGTCTTGTCTGATGTGGCCGCCAGCCGCTGTGACCTGTGACTGTGGTGACTGAAGTCACATGACCATGAGTGGGGTCTTGTCTGATGTGGCCGCCAGCCGCTGTGACCTGTGACTGTGGTGACTGAAGTCACATGACCATGAGTGGGGTCTTGTCTGATGTGGCCGCCAGCCGCTGTGACCTGTGACTGTGGTGACTGAAGTCACATGACCATGAGTGGGGTTTTGTCTGATGTGGCCGCCAGCCGCTGTGACCTGTGACTGTGGTGACTGAAGTCACATGACCATGAGTGGGGTCTTGTCTGATGTGGCCGCCAGCCGCTGTGACCTGTGACTGTGGTGACTGAAGTCACATGACCATGAGTGGGGTCTTGTCTGATGTGGCCGCCAGCCGCTGTGACCTGTGACTGTGGTGACTGAAGTCACATGACCATGAGTGGGGTTTTGTCTGATGTGGCCGCCAGCCGCTGTGACCTGTGACTGTGGTGACTGAAGTCACATGACCATGAGTGGGGTCTTGTCTGATGTGGCCGCCAGCCGCTGTGACCTGTGACTGTGGTGACTGAAGTCACATGACCATGAGTGGGGTCTTGTCTGATGTGGCCGCCAGCCGCTGTGACCTGTGACTGTGGTGACTGAAGTCACATGACCATGAGTGGGGTTTTGTCTGATGTGGCCGCCAGCCGCTGTGACCTGTGACTGTGGTGACTGAAGTCACATGACCATGAGTGGGGTCTTGTCTGATGTGGCCGCCAGCCGCTGTGACCTGTGACTGTGGTGACTGAAGTCACATGACCATGAGTGGGGTCTTGTCTGATGTGGCCGCCAGCCGCTGTGACCTGTGACTGTGGTGACTGAAGTCACATGACCATGAGTGGGGTCTTGTCTGATGTGGCCGCCAGCCGCTGTGACCTGTGACTGTGGTGACTGAAGTCACATGACCATGAGTGGGGTCTTGTCTGATGTGGCCGCCAGCCGCTGTGACCTGTGACTGTGGTGACTGAAGTCACATGACCATGAGTGGGGTCTTGTCTGATGTGGCCGCCAGCCGCTGTGACCTGTGACTGTGGTGACTGAAGTCACATGACCATGAGTGGGGTCTTGTCTGATGTGGCCGCCAGCCGCTGTGACCTGTGACTGTGGTGACTGAAGTCACATGACCATGAGTGGGGTCTTGTCTGATGTGGCCGCCAGCCGCTGTGACCTGTGACTGTGGTGACTGAAGTCACATGACCATGAGTGGGGTCTTGTCTGATGTGGCCGCCAGCCGCTGTGACCTGTGACTGTGGTGACTGAAGTCACATGACCATGAGTGGGGTCTTGTCTGATGTGGCCGCCAGCCGCTGTGACCTGTGACTGTGGTGACTGAAGTCACATGACCATGAGTGGGGTCTTGTCTGATGTGGCCGCCAGCCGCTGTGACCTGTGACTGTGGTGACTGAAGTCACATGACCATGAGTGGGGTCTTGTCTGATGTGGCCGCCAGCCGCTGTGACCTGTGACTGTGGTGACTGAAGTCACATGACCATGAGTGGGGTTTTGTCTGATGTGGCCGCCAGCCGCTGTGACCTGTGACTGTGGTGACTGAAGTCACATGACCATGAGTGGGGTCTTGTCTGATGTGATCAAGTGCACAGACGCGTCCGGCCAGTCAGCCCAGTTCCGGGTATGTCACTGGTGACCACAGTAGGTCACGTCATGGGATCGTGTACACTTCACAAAGAGCGCGCTTCATACTTCAGAGGAACACCGCTGCATCCTTTCCACGGACTCTCTGCTTTCCTCGCAGCTCACTGTGCACGCTCCATTGGTCCAGCTCTGCTGTTTAGTCGAGTACTAGTGGTCACTGTGCACGCTCCATTAGCCCAGCTCTGCTGTTTAGTCGAGTATTGTGGTCACTGTGCACGCTCCATTAGCCCAGCTCTGCTGTTTAGTCGAGTACTAGTGATCACTGTGCACGCTCCATTAGCCCAGCTCTGCTGTTTAGTCGAGTATTGTGGTCACTGTGCACGCTCCATTAGCCCAGCTCTGCTGTTTAGTCGGGTACTAGTGGTCACTGTGCACGCTCCATTAGCCCAGCTCTGCTGTTTAGTCGGGTACTAGTGGTCACTGTGCACGCTCCATTAGCCCAGCTCTGCTGTTTAGTCGAGTATTGTGGTCACTGTGCATGCTCCATTAGCCCAGCTCTGCTGTCTAGTCGAGTACTAGTGGTCACTGTGCACGCTCCATTAGCCCAGCTCTGCTGTTTAGTCGAGTACTAGTGATCACTGTGCACGCTCCATTAGCCCAGCTCTGCTGTTTAGTCGGGTACTAGTGGTCACTGTGCACGCTCCATTAGCCCAGCTCTGCTGTTTAGTCGGGTACTAGTGGTCACTGTGCACGCTCCATTAGCCCAGCTCTGCTGTTTAGTCGAGTATTGTGGTCACTGTGCACGCTCCATTAGCCCAGCTCTGCTGTTTAGCCGGGTACTAGTGGTCACTGTGCACGCTCCATTAGTCCAGCTCTGCTGTTTAGTCGAGTATTGTGGTCACTGTGCACGCTCCATTAGCCCAGCTCCGCTGTTAAGTCCCAGGGCCTACAAATAATGTCACATTCCAGCATTAGGCCATGGCGTTGCATAGTAAGAATGACCTTAAAATACCTGAAGTTAGCATTGGGGCCCTACCAATCATTTTCAGAAAACGACGCCCCTGGACAGAGAACAAAAGCAGGAGGTACGTCGTACGTTTCTGTAGACCGCCGCCGCGGACTTGCCGCCGAACCTACACGGTCAATTGTAGTTCCCTTCAATTGAACCTTTCTCCTTCGTTCAGTAGCTGCCTACTCCGGCTCAGTAAATCACAGCAACGTTCAGTTATCAGTAGCTCCCTACTCCGGCTCAGTAAACCATAGCAACGTTCAGTAGCTGCCTACTCCGGCTCAGTAAACCATAGCAACGTTCAGTATCTGCCTACTCCGGCTCAGTAAACCACAGCAACGTTCAGTAGCTGCCTACTCCGACGCAGTAAATCACAGCAACGTTCAGTAGCTGCCTACTCCGGCTCAGTAAACCACAGCAACGTTCAGTAGCTCTCTACTCAGGCTCAGTAAACCACAGCAACGTTCAGTAGCTGCCTACTCCGACGCAGTAAATCACAGCAACGTTCAGTAGCTGCCTACTCCGGCTCAGTAAACCACAGCAACGTTCAGTAGCTGCCTACTCCGGCTCAGTAAACCACAGCAACGTTCAGTAGCTGCCTACGCCGGCTCAGTAAACCACAGCAACGTTCAGTAGCTGCCAGGGGCGTAGGCAGAATTTATCCCAGGGGGGGGGGGAATGGAATCAGAGGGGCCCTCGTAGCCAGAGGGGCCCACATAATTCAAACAGTACAGTATGTTGTAGAACAACGACAAATAACTTTCGACAACGAAAAAATATATATTTATTTTTGGGAGTCAAAAACTCAACATTTCGAAAATCCGCGATACCCATATTCAATATAACGTCATTTCCTTTCTTTCGGCGTTTTTTGTTTGCAATTTTCTTCAAAACTTGATTTTCTACGATGTGTCGAACATTTATTGTTTTTCCACCAAAAATGGCTTGACATGACGTAATTAAAACGTCATCTCCCAAAGTGCTCCACCATTTGCATTGAAATGTTGTGATAAGACGTAGAATTGTTGCAGCAAAAGGTACTGGAAGGTTGCCGTCGATATCTATAATTGTTTTAAAGTTATTGAGAAAATCAGGGAGGGGTGGGGGGGGGGGGGGCAGATTCTGCTACCTTCAGCGGGGCGCAGGGGCCTTCTGCAGATTGGTAGGGCGATCTACAGATCGACAGGGCCCTCTAAATGCCGGTAGGGCCCTCTAAAGGCCGACAGAGCCCTATAAAGGCCGACAGGGCCCTAACAGGCCGACAGGGCCCTCTAAAGGCTGACAGGGCATTATAAAGGCCGACAGGGACCTTTAAAGGCCGGGAGGGCCCTTTAAAGGCCGGAAGGGCCCTCTTAAGGCCGGCAGGACCATCTAAAGGCCGGCAGAGAGCCCTCTCTAGATTGGCTGGGGCACTCTGCAGATCGACAGGGCCCCTAAATGCTAGAAGAGGTCCCTCTACAGGTCAGCAGGGCCCTCTACATGCTGGAAGGGTCCTCTAAAGGCCGGAAGAGGGCCTTCTACAGATCGGCAGGGCCCTCTAAAGGCCAGCAGAGGGCCCTCTACAGATTGACTGGGACACTCTGCAGATCGACAAGGTCCCTAAAGGCTGGGAAAGGGCGCTCTTCAGGTCGGCGGGGCCCTCTAAATGCCGCCAGAGGCCCTTTACATATTGACAGGGCGATCTACAGATCGACAGGGCCCTCTAAATGCCGCAGGGCCCTCTAAAGGCCGACAGGGCCCTCTAAAGGCCGACAGGGCCCTCTAGAGGCCGCAAGGGCCCTTTAAATGCCGGCAGGGCCATCTAAAGGTCGGCAGAGCACCCTCTATAGATTGGCTGGGGCACTCTGCAGATCGACAGGGATCCTAAAGGCTGGAAGAGGGCCCTCTACATGCTGGCAGGGTCATCTAAAGGCGGACATAGGGACCTCTACAGATCGGCAGGGCCCTCTAAAGGCCAGCAGAGGGCCCTCTACAGATTGGCTGGGACAATCTGCAGATCGACAGGGCCCATACAACCTGAAAGAGGGACCTCTACAGGTCGGCAGGGCCCTCTAAATGCCGGAAAAGGCCCTCTACAGATTAGCAGGTCGATCTACAGATCGGCCCTCTGCCCCTCTAAAGGCCGGCAGAGGGCCCTCTCCAGATCGGCAGGGACCCACCCTCTACTGATCGGCAGGGCCCTCTAAATGTCGGCAGGGGGCCATCTGCAGATCGGCACGACCCTTTAAAAGCTGGTAGAGGGCACCCTCCACACTGGCTGGGGCCCTTTTGTACGTATTTACATATACATGCCTTTAACAGACAAGCAAGTGCTGTTATTTATTCGTGTTACGATTTTTTTTAGGTTCGTGGGCGTTCTTATATGCGATGTAAGGCGTTTTGCGGGCACCTGAAACCATCCAAAACACTGGGGCCTTCGGCCCCAGGGGGCCCTCGCTCGGTCGCCAGAGGGGCCCGCCTGGCCTCCAGGGGGGGGGGGGCATGGTCCCTTTGCCCCCTTCCTTGCCTACGCCCTTGGTATCTGCCTACTCCGGCTCAGTAAACCACAGCAACGGGTGTGGCCTATCCACACACACGCGATTTTGAAAACAAAATGGTAAAAAATACTCTCACTCTAGTAGAACACTGCCGAAGGTTTTGAAATGAAAAACCACCACCTTATCTATCATCGCCACCTCCTTCTCCACCCCCATCACCCTCGACCAACTCACCGTTCTGATTGGAGAAGACGGCCTCCGTTCCGAGGAGGGTGGGCACTGTGAACTTGTCTCCGTCCTTGAGCTGCTTCAGCCGCTCCTCCGTCACCACGTCTCCCAGCACGATGTGGTTCCTCAGCACAGTGATGATGTGATCCCGGCTGGAGAAGCCGGGCGTCAGCTTCACACGCTCGAACGCCGCGTTACTGGGCGCCAGCACCGTGTAGGAGTCATCTGCGCAGAAACGAGAACGTGCCGTTAGTCTAGGATTTGTTTTTGCGTGTGATTTGAGTGTGTTTGAATACCTCCCAGCCTAAGCCTTTCGATTACTTTCCTTCTAGAACCAGGGATACCTACAGTTCTTGGAACAGTGATTTAAATTATAGAATACCTACTGATTATGTAAGCTGAGAACTTGTGTGACATAGAAATTCCACCTGATCAGCATACCTATTTAAATTATACTTATGGAAATACATTTAAAATGCTTAGTAAAATGAAGATAGAACTTCAAGTTAACTATATTGTCGATGATTTGTATATTTTTTTTTTATAATTTCAGCCTAACGATTTATAACGATCAATTTTAGCTCACAGATTGCATGATCAATTAACAGAGTTTTTATATTGCTCGATGACGCTGGCTGTTGCCATTTTACTGCCATTTTACTTTCACCAACCTGTTCAGGCGCGGATCCAGGATTTCGGTCACGGGGGGGGGGGCGCCATACAAAAAGTTGCGCCCTACGGGCGTGTTGGTATGGCGCGGCATGGGCGCGACCCGGGTTTCGGGGGGGGGGGGCGTAGCCCCCCCCCCCTGGATCCGCGCCTGCTGTTCTCTGTTTATTTGGAATTGTTGAAGATACTTAGGATATTTCGGGCTGATATTTCGGGCTGATATTTTTTCGGGAAGATATTTCGGGCTGTTCGATGCATAACTTCATAGTTGTTTATATAGGTATAAATCAACATAATCTAAATAAATATTTCAAATAAATAGGGGAATGTGGGTATGGTTCGGAGTTCGGACGGCAGGATAGTCCGGGAAAGTCGAATTTCTCGAAAATGCTTAAAGGAAATAGTTCACCTTCAACATTGGGGTTTGAACTGAAATAGCAGTTTAGTAGGCCGTGTTGATAAATCCCTATCTGCAAGTTGTATTCGCTGAAAAGACTCAAGCCGAAGATATTTGACTTCTTGGCGAAGGAATGCGGCGCATATATGATATACCGTACCGTCTGAGAGACGGTACGGAGCATGGAGCATGCGCAGACCAATAACGTACACCATAAAATTAATAATTTACGACCTTCTGGCCTGAATAGGCGCGATTGAGGACTATTTTTGAAAAGATAAAAACAAAATTGTATTAAAAATATAATAAAATGGTGTTCTGGGAAATTTTCCGAAGGCGAGCTATTTCCTTTAAAGGGAAATAATGACATTTTCCCACAAAAATGGAGTTATCACTTGAAATCGACAGACGAGACCAACACATATTGTAAATTTATTACATTTTGCATATAAACATTCCTACCGAAAGATATTTCAAGTTAAAGTTCATAAGCGTTCCACACTTTTAACGACCGGTACTCTTAAGTACTTGGTAACGAATTTCGGTGTTCACCAAAATCCGGTATTGTTTTTTGACGAAATGGTATGGAACATATGCCTTCCACTCAGTTTATCGTGATTATGTGCCCTACTGCCCTTAACAATCAACAAACATTGAATAAAAAGGCACTGTACACTGAACTGTACACTGTACTGTACACTGTACTGTACACTGTACTGTGCACTGTACTGTGCACTGTACTGTACACTGTACTGTACACTGTACTGTACACTGTACTGTACACTGTACTGTACACTGTACTGTGCACTGTACTGTGCACTGTACTGTACACTGTACTGTACACTGTACTGTACACTGTACTGTACACTGTACTGTACACTGTACTGTACACTGTACTGTACACTGTACTGCACACTGTACTGTCACTGTACTGTACACTGTACTGTACACTGTACTGTACACTGTACTGTACACTGTACTGTACACTGTACTGTACACTGTACTGTACACTGTACTGTACACTGTACTGTACACTGTACTGTACACTGTACTGTACACTGTACTGTACACTGTACTGTACACTGTACTGTACACTGTACTGTACACTGTACTGTACACTGTACTGTACACTGTACTGTACACTGTACTGTACACTGTACTGTACACTGTACTGTACACTGTACTGTACACTGTACTGTACACTGTACTGTACACTGTACTGTACACTGTACTGTACACTGTACTGTACACTGTACTGTACACTGTACTGTACACTGTACTGTACACTGTACTGTACACTGTACTGTACACTGTACTGTACACTGTACTGTACACTGTACTGTACACTGTACTGTACACTGTACTGTACACTGTACTGTACACTGTACTGTACACTGTACTGTACACTGTACTGTACACTGTACTGTACACTGTACTGTACACTGTACTGTACACTGTACTGTACACTGTACTGTACACTGTACTGTACACTGTACTGTACACTGTACTGCACACTGTACTGCACACTGCACTGTACACTGCACTGCACACTGCACTGCACACTGCACTGTACACTGCACTGTACACTGCACTGTACACTGCACTGTACACTGTACTGTACACTGTACTGTACACTGCACTGTACACTGCACTGTACACTGCACTGTACACTGCACTGTACACTGCACTGTACACTGTACTGTACACTGTACTGTACACTGTACTGTACACTGTACTGTACACTGTACTGTACACTGTACTGTACACTGTACTGTACACTGTACTGTACACTGTACTGTACACTGTACTGTACACTGTACTGTACACTATACTGTACACTGTACTGTACACCGTACTGTACATCGTACTGTACACCGTACTGTACACCGTACTGTACACTGTACTGTACACTGTACTGTACACTGCACTGTACACTGTACTGTACACTGTACTGTACACTGTACTGTACACTGTACCTCCGGAAAGAGACTTTCCTGACACCCAAACACGGCCGGCGATGACGCAAGCGAAGCGAGATCCGCCGGACCGATAGACCTATGAGCCAAACGTGCTCGCTTCAAGGAAACTGTATCCGACAATTGGCTGCCATTTCCACGTACGGTGTTTCTGGCGTGGCTTCCACGAAGCCCGTGCCCGTCGAAGCGTCTGTGTTCCCACCGCGACTGTTGGTGTTCCGCGAATGTATTGACCGGGTGCGGTGTGGCCGTGTTGTGCGCCTCATCAGCAGAGCTCCGTGTGGTGTGTGTGACTCAGATGGGTACACATACGGGCGAATGTAGGCGTGAAATGAATGGCGGTACGCAGTGCGAGGCACTTGTACGACATTGGCCGGATTATGACGCAGACGTGAAGAGGGTGACGATATTACCGTTTATCTTGACAAATTGCGTTTTAATTATAGGGTCGCGAACATGCGAAAAATCGGCAGCAAACGTAATTTAAAATGCATATGTTAGTAAGCCTATCACAACATTATGACGTAGGCAGTATGATATCGAACCATGTGCTATTGAAATCAACCATGATTTGTATAGTCAAATGGCATGTCTTCGCGTATGGCTAGAAGTTTCTCCGCATGGATGTGCGGCTCCCGCAACTCTGTGCTGTGTGCATCTGTGCAATGAGTGCATTCCTTGGATACATCCGTTCCCCCATGACAAAACAAAGATATGTTAGCACCATTGCTGCGATGGTTCATATTTTGCATTTATTCCAGGTGCGAATCCTGTGGTCTAATGTTCAGCGAACACACGTTTCTACAGTTAACAGCAAGTTAACGACCCTCGTGACGCGACGATTAACCCTCGCCCGGGTAAGGGGGGGGGGAGGGTGGATGCCACCCCCTCCCTCGACTTTTCTGGAATAACTCGCGTAGTTTCCAGCCGATTGCGATGGCACTTTCAGTACCCTACTTTTGAACAATTTAACTCATACTCTGAAAATATTGAATTTCTAACCCACATGACCCGCGACCTGTTTCTCAAGGTCTTTCAGGCGCAACTGGCGTCCCGCAGTATCGATGCTTGTAACTTGTGCAGTTTCCGAACGTTTGTTGTTCTGGAGCATATGCACAGGTGTTTCCAGGTGACAGATGTGGTTCCCACTGAGATTGTGACCTCGATTGGCCTCTTCAGAGGTCAACTGAGGTCATAGGTCACTTCAGATTACTTTTTTTTGCTTCTGGCGGTTTCTAGGACATTTTGTGACGCTGATTTCGAATTTGGGATCCATTTTACATAATTATATGTTCCACTGGGGTCATGCACTTCCACAGGTCAACCGATGTCACTGACCTCAGATGACCTAACATGACCTTTTTTGGAATTTAACCATTTTTAGGACATTTTGTGACGCTGATTTCAAATTTGGCACCCATTAAGCATTATGATATGCTCATTCACGATTCTAGCTCGATAAAATTAAATGTATACGCATTTATCATTTTGATGACTTTGGGTCATTGACATGACCTCAGAGGTCCCCTAATGACTCAATACCTTACATCGGGTATCAGCGGTTTCATCTCCTCTCAAGCAACACACTCGTCTTTGAATCGAAGCTCTAGCTCAATTAAGGGCGAAACGCTAAGGGGAGGTCATTACCCCCCCCCCCCTACCCGAACACGTAGTGATTTTGCCGTACCCGGGCGAGGGTTAAGACAACAAGCCTGGTCTTAATCGTCAAGCAGCTTCAAACGCAGCTTTGCCACACCGTGTGACAAAGCTGCGCATCTGCTAAAAAGGCAAAAATTTAAAAAAACTCTTCAATTCACGTCGATATAAAAAATGTGTCTTTGCGTACAGAATGAAAGCGGCATTGCTCTCGGTAATTGCGGCGTCATACGGTATATATACATTGCGCAATCTATACAGGAATCCTTAAAGGGATTATACGTGTTTCCGTCCTGAAAGGAAATGCACTCTTTTGCAGTTGTGTAAGCTTTAAACACGTTTAAGACATATAACAGGGACCTCAATGCTCATTTAGTCCATTATTTCAGCAATTATCAGTGTTAAAACGTTGGCGTGTTTCGAGACTTGTATCAGATAACGAGTACTTGATTGGCACTACTGTCCACCACTTTTATCTTAGAATCTGCATCAAATATATACAGTATCGAATTTTATGGGAAAAACTAGGTAACTGCTGCTGTCGTTGGAACAAAACAAGTTTATTTTTCAAATATTGCTTATTTTACCGGAAATATGCCATAAGTGAGGTGTTTTATTAGCATAAAGGAGATGACTGGCTCTGCCTCAGCCGGTCCTGCAGAAAGTACGCGGTGACATCACCGCGTATTTTGAAATGTCTTTACGTGCAGAAGAGGTAATTTCCAGAAAAATGTGGCTACCGTTGGACTTCTACCACCTTTATAAGTACGTTTTACTACTCAATTATTCTGGGAACAAAACGTATAATCCAGGGACTCGTCTAACATATTAACTGGGGGGGGGGGGGGACCATTGACTGGGGTCTCAGACGAACACCATTGACTGAGCGGGGGCGTTAAACGCCCCCTGGTTATCTTACGAACCAATAATCCCAGCGAGACGCACAAGGCGGTATTCGAAAGCTCTCAATGAGACGAATCTAAAGCATGCTAAAAATGTAAAAGGGAGGTAAAATGTCAGGTCACGGTCAGGGCAAAGGTCAAAATCTACGTTTTTTAGTTTACGGGCCATATTTTCCATCCAAAGCCTTCGATTAGGACCATTTTAACACAAAGTGCTGCCAAAGATATGATAAACATCCCGCTTGAGGTAAAGTGAGATTGTTGGCAAAAGTCAAGGTCAAAGTCAGGTCACAAAAGGTCACTATGTGTAAAATATCTTCGAAAATCATGCAACACATGTTTTATGGGCTGCCACGTATAATTGATAGTGATAGTCATTTTACCACCTGACGTCATTTACGTGAAGTTAGTGTCAAATTTAGGTCAAGTTCAAGTCACTGAAGGCCAAAATTTTAAAATGATAAATCTAAATAAAAAAAGGCATGTTTCTAGATCAATTGTATGTCAGAAATATAGTTCTGGCATTTATTTGTCCGTATATAGTCAATAAAAGCACAAAAAAAACGCAATTAAAAAATATGACGTTATGATTTACCCATACTTGATATGCCATACGTCAGTCAAAAATGATGATATCATTATAACATTTGGTATGGTAGTTGCCCATATGTGGTTCTCTCACATAAATTCCAGGTTTTTTAATATCTTTGAAAAATTTGATTTTGTGGTCATTTTCCAAAAAAAATCGTTTATTTTTATTTTGGGGGGTCAAAAACCCCAATTACAAAAATCCAAGATAGTCATGTTGTAGCTCTTGCTATTTGCTATCTTTCAACGTTTTTGGATTGCATTTTGCTTAAAATAAGACATTTGTACGATCTGTTAACTTTTAGCTGATTTTAGTGTAAAACTCGTGTGTAATGACGTCACTAAATTCGCTATAACTGAAACAAAAATCGACGAAATTGCTTCATGTTTTTTTTTTCACAGAAGACGTCAAATCGATGTTGAAGAGGGTACCCGAAGTTTTACGTTGATAGCACTATTGGTTGTTGAGATACTTTATATATACATATATTGTACACCAGTTGTAATGTTTGTAGCGGAAGCTTTCGAACACTACTGTGCTCTTCGTCAGCCTGGTTGGGGTACACAGTTCACACACTCAAAACAATATTTGAAATTATAAATACATAAGCACAGTGGATTATTCCAACAATTACGAAAAAATCATCAGGGGGCGTTAAACGCCCCCCCCCCCCCCTCCTCCCCAGTCAATGCCGGGTTAAGACCCCTGTTGACCCCCCCCCCCATGGAGTTCCAGTTGCCACGCAAAATTTGGCATGCATGTTACCAACTGAAGGAACAAACTTTTATGTAAATTAAACACAAAATCGAAGCAGGAAATATGTAACAGGTTTGACCTTGACCTGACTTCAGGGTCATCAGGTTAAGTTGTCAAATTTAGATTTTATGGGATGACGTTTTATGCCATCATATTCTTTGTTTCTTCCCCTCTCTAATTATATATAGTTTTGCCCTGATATGCATTTTTATCTTGGAGATAAAAGTACGAACGTAGTTGAATGTTTGAACTTGACCTGCATTTTCGCTGACCTATATATCTTATGACCCCGTAACCTGACGACCATACAAATTCAAGAATCGAAATCAGCGCCCAGAATAACCCCATACACCACTTTAAAGCGAAATCGGAGAGGGTGGTATACATTTTCACCCTTACCTTGGTGATTTGTCCTGGAATTGCCCATATATAGTTATTGTAACTGATTCATGATATATGGTGTATAATGACAATAATAACTCAAACGAAGTGTTATATTATAGGACATAGGTCGCAAAGGTTTCGATAACAAGTATCATGATCAGGGCTGCGGAGTCGACATAATTTTAGCAACTCAGACTCAGACTCCGACTCCGGCCTGAAAAAATCGACTTCGACTCCGACTCCGACTCCAACTCCGACTCCGGCCTATATCCGTTCTCCAACCGCATGCTAGAAACCATTATCTACAATGGCATGTCTCACAGCTGGCCAGTCATTGCGGCGCTCTCCGCCGCCTCGACTCCGGCAACCAAGTCTACCAGTCAGGGCACTCAGGGCTGTGGATTTCCAAAAAACATTGGGGTGCTCAAGGGCGGATGTAAGGGGTGCTAATAGGCACGACTAATTGACTACTAACAGAGGTGACTAATTGACTACTATCGGGGGTGACTAATTGACTACTAACGGAGGTGACTAATTGACTACTAACGGAGGTGACTAATTGACTACTAACGGTGGTGACTAATTGACTACTATCGGATGTGACTAATTGACTACTAACAGAGGTGACTAATTGACTACTAACAGAGGTGACTAATTGACTACTAACGGAGGTGACTAATTGACTACTAACGGAGGTGACTAATTGACTACTAACGGGGGTGACTAATTGACTACTAACGGAGGTGACTAATTGACTACTAACAGAGGTGACTAATTGACTACTAACGGGGGTGACTAATTGACTACTAACGGAGGTGACTAATTTACTACTAACGGAGGTGACTAATTGACTACTAACGGTGGTGACTAATTGACTACTATCGGATGTGACTAATTGACTACTAACGGAGGTGACTAATTGACTACTAACGGAGGTGACTAATTTACTACTAACGGAGGTGACTAATTGACTACTAACGGAGGTGACTAATTTACTACTAACGGAGGTGACTAATTGACTACTAACGGAGTTGACTGACTACTAAAGGAGGTGACTAATTGACTACTAACGGAGGTGACTAATTGACTATTAACGGAGGTGACTAATTGACTACTCCCGCGCCAGCTGTCATGTACGGCGATATTTCCTGAAATGACTCACATCTTAGCCAAAGGTCATGCCATGTCCTATGCCATGTCCTTGGCGGTTGTTAATACCCAACGCTTGATCGGAGACTATTTGTGAAGCAGACGCTAACCACCCCCCCCCCCCCCCCCCCATGGGTTCGCTGGGGCGCGATTCCCAGTATTTTCTGAAACAGTTGAGTCAGACCCTAAGGATACGAATCTAATCCCGATGCTTCACGAAACACATTCTCCATCTTCAAAACGTCTTGAATTACTGGAATAGTTCATTAAGTTTAGCTTGCAAAGGAAGCCTCTTGGCTTTGGATGCCAATCAATATATGATTTACAAAGCAGGAATGTCAAAACTGCTGCAAGGAATGGCATCTGATGCTTGTTAATGTCGAAACTTCGTAAATATATCGCTTCTTCGGTTATGTTACGACAATCATGACACGAGCAAAACGGTAGGTATGTGCATAAACATTCCAGTGCTGTGTGGTAGCAGCAACGTCTTACAGACCATTTCATCATACGTCCATGCATCACACATTTTCCAGCATGAAGCCCGATTTTTTACCCGTGCGTGGATGCTGATTGCTGACTCAGCCTTTTGCATTTTTCAACGATTTTATTTGGAAGAACCAAGGAAACGACACGCTCAAAGCGTTACCAGTTACATGCGATGACACAATATTTGCCTTTTACATCGTCAAAATGAGGTGTAGCTTATGTAAAATAATGAGCAATGCTCATGCATGGACAGTCTATCGGCCTGCTCGGACAGACAGAGGGGTGCATCGCACGCCACACAACTGTGCATCGCGGATAATCACACGCCACACAACTGTGCATCGCGGATAATCACACGCCACACTAACTGTGCATCGCGGATAATCACACGCCACACAACTGTGCATCGCGGATAATCGCACAACACACTAACTGTGCATCGCGGATAATTACACGCCTCACTAACTGTGCATCGCGGATAATCACACGCCACACTAACTGTGCATCGCGGATAATTACACGCCACACTAACTGTGCATCGCGGATAATTACACGCCACACTAACTGTGCATCGCGGATAATCACACGCCATGCAACTGTGCATCGCGGATAATCACACGCCACACTAACTGTGCATTGCGGATAATCACACGCCACACAACTGTGCATCGCGGATAATCACACGCCATGCAACTGTGCATCGCGGATAATCACACGCCACACAACTGTGCATCGCGGATAATCGCACAACACACTAACTGTGCATCGCGGATAATTACACGCCACACTAACTGTGCATCGCGGATAATCACACGCCACACTAACTGTGCATCGCGGATAATCACACGCCACACAACTGTGCATCGCGGATAATCACACAACACACAACTGTGCATCGCGGATAATCACACAACACACTAACTGTGCATCGCGGATAATCACACGCCACACAACTGTGCATCGCGGATAATCACACGCCACACAACTGTGCATCGCGGATAATCACACAACACACTAACTGTGCATCGCGGATAATCACACGCCACACAACTGTGCATCGCGAATAATCACACGCCACACAACTGTGCATCGCGGATAATCACACGCCACACAACTGTGCATCGCGGATAATCGCACGCCACACTAACTGTGCATCGCGGATAATCACACAACACACTAACTGTGCATCGCGGATAATCGCACAACACACAACTGTGCATCGCGGATAATTACACGCCACACTAACTGTGCATCGCGGATAATCACACGCCTCACAACTGTGCATCGCGGATAATCACACGCCACACAACTGTGCATCGCGGATAATCACACGCCATGCAACTGTGCATCGCGGATAATCACACGCCACACAACTGTGCATCGCGGATAATCGCACAACACACTAACTGTGCATCGCGGATAATCACACGCCACACTAACTGTGCATTGCGGATAATCACACGCCACACAACTGTGCATCGCGGATAATCACACGCCATGCAACTGTGCATCGCGGATAATCGCACAACACACTAACTGTGCATCGCGGATAATCACACGCCACACAACTGTGCATTGCGGATAATCACACGCCACACTAACTGTGCATCGCGGATAATCGCACAACACACAACTGTGCATCGCGGATAATCACACGCCACACTAACTGTGCATCGCGGATAATCGCACAACACACTAACTGTGCATCGCGAATAATCACACGCCACACTAACTGTGCATCGCGAATAATCACACGCCACACTAACTGTGCATCGCGGATAATCACACGCCACACAACTGTGCATCGCGGATAATCACACGCCTCACAACTGTGCATCGCGGATAATCACACGCCACACAACTGTGCATCGCGGATAATCACACAACACACTAACTGTGCATCGCGGATAATCACACGCCACACAACTGTGCATCGCGGATAATCACACGCCACACTAACTGTGCATCGCGAATAATCACACGCCACACAACTGTGCATCGCGGATAATCACACAACACACTAACTGTGCATCGCGGATAATCACACGCCTCACAACTGTGCATCGCGGATAATCACACGCCACACTAACTGTGCATCGCGAATAATCACACGCCACACAACTGTGCATCGCGGATAATCACACAACACACTAACTGTGCATCGCGGATAATCACACGCCTCACAACTGTGCATCGCGGATAATCACACGCCTCACAACTGTGCATCGCGGATGTGAGCTTGTGAAAGGTCTGAACCGGTTATTGGCCGGCGTGGGGCCGCGGCAGCCCTGAATCAGGAATGTCCCCGAGTCGCGCCGGCGGCTGCACTTTCCTGTTGTTGAACGAAGCCCTGTCGTCAAATTCGGTCTCACATAGGCCGCCGCGCGTGTTTTGGTCCATTTTTGGCGCATCGAGCAGGTAAACATGAGAGTTTTCCGTCCTGGCATTGCTTTCGAAAACCGGGCAATAATTCACGCAAAGCTGAATTTTAAATATTTAAACAGAAATAGCTGAATATTGCCTGTCTTTATGGGAATATGATGGTAATATCCTCCTGTTAGTGGTAATAGAAGCACTAACCATATAGGTTCGATTTACGATATTTTTTCTGCAAGAAGGGCCAGGAAAGACGACTGATTTCGTTTTCTCGATAAATAATATAAATAATTTCATTTATGTTATTTAAAAATAACAAATAAGTTAGCTTCAAAAGGATGTAAATGTAAAGTGATGCAATTCTATTTTTTAAGCAATCATCTATTACCGGTTTTTTTGTATTATAGGCATAAACCAGATTAAAAGGAAATGCATGCAAAAATAATGGTTACAATTAAAAACACAATTATACAAGTATTGCTTTGCATTCCAAGTCATGCTTGTGAACTAATCCCATGGTCATTTACTTCTAATTCATTTCTAGTGCCTTAGCACAGCTTATAATTGATGAACATAATATTTTAACAGCACGTTACAAGGCAATGCACTGACCAAACATTCAAAGCAAACACAAATATAGATAAGACAGTCAAGCCATCAAAACGCTGCTGAGTAGCGACGAACATTTAACACCCGAATCATAACGCAGCATCTTGCCCCAAGACCACTTTCCACCACACATAAAAGCACACCCGCACCAATCCACATAACACTTGCTGCGCCTCTGGTACTCACTCGAAACCTGAACGTTGTCGCTCAGCGCGAAGATGTACCACAGCGAGAAGAACTTGTCGACTCCCCAGTCCGCCAGCATCTGGCCGGGGATGCTAGCAGTGTCTGGCAGCACGAGATCGGGCGGCAGGCGATGTTCGGCGTTGAGCGCGCCGCTGCCAGTGGGGAGTGCCGCGGCCCCGGCCGCCGTCACCGCCAGTACTCCTGTCAGCAGCGCCCACATCGTGTGCGTACCGAGTCTCGACTGAGGCCGGCGGCCGCCGCACCCGCTTATATAGCCACGGCGCGCCGGCCGACCTGGGAGGATGAGGATGAGGATGAGGATGAGGATGAGGATGAGGATGAGGATGAGGATGAGGATGAGGATGAGGATGAGGAGGAGGATGAGGATGAGGATGAGGAGGAGGAAGAGGAAGAGGAAGAGGAAGAGGAGGAGGAGGAGGAGGAGGAGGAGGAGGAGGAGGAGGAGGAGGAGGAGGAGGAGGAGGAAGAGGACGAGGTTAAGGATGAGGATGAGGATGAGGATGAGGATGAGGATGAGGATGAGGATGAGGATGAGGATGAGGATGGGGATGAGGATGAGAATGAGGATGAGGATGAGGATGAGGATGAGGATGAGGATGAGGATGAGGAAGAGGAGGAGAAGGAGGAGGAAGATGAAGAGGAAGAGGAAGAGGAAGAGGAAGAGGATGAGTATGAGGATGAGGATGAGGATGGATGAGGATGAAGATGAGGATGAGGATGAGGATGAGGATGAGGATGAGGATGAGGATGAGGATGAGGATGAGGATGAGGATGAGGATGAGGATGAGGATGAGGGGAAGGAGGGGAGGGGAGGAGGGGAGGGGAGGAGGGGGAGGAGGAGGAGGAAAGGGAGGCGGGGGAGGATGGGGAAGAGGGAAAGGAGGGGAAGGAGAGGAAGGAGAGGAAGGAGAGGAAGGAGAGGAAGGAGAGGAAGGAGAGGAAGGAGGGGAAGGAGAGGAAGGAGAGGAAGGAGAGGAAGGAGAGGAAGGAGAGGAAGGAGAGGAAGGAGAGGAAGGAGATGAAGGAGAGGAAGGAGAGGAAGGAGAGGAAGGAGAGGAAGGAGAGGAAGGAGGGGCAGGATAGGCAGGAGAGGAAGGAGAAGAAGGAGAGGAAGGAGGATGGAGGAGGGAGAAGTATGGGCATAGGCGTAGGAGCGTTTTTAAAAGTGTGTGGGGGGGGGGGGGCAGCCGCAACCTCACCGGATAAATGCCCCCCCCCCCCCCCCCCCTCCCCCTCTTCTAACTTGAAAACTAAAAGGGCCAGAAAGACGCGGAAATGGCGTTCGAAAGCTCTTGATAAAGACATTCAAAGTTAATTCGTGTATTATTTGGCTCAGGTCAATATTGAGGTCACCAGAGGTAATCAAAAGTCAAATTGTCCAAGTACAGGACTATGCTCTAGAAGGAACGGAAGGAACCAATATCTAGAAACCCCAAACATATCGGGACTATAACAGCTAGGAACAAACGAGAGAGAGAAAAAAATAGACAGCTCATGAAAAATGCAATCGCACTTGGTGTCATACAATTTATCTCAGGTAAACAGTTTAGACTCCAGAGGTCACCAAATGTCACGAGGACATTTTTTCCCAAAAAGTTTGGCATGAGTAACTTTTGATTAGTTGACCATATAGCAGTAATTGTAACACCATCGTGTTTTTTCGTCAAGGCGCTTCGAAACATATTAATGGTGACCTGGTTAGGTCAACTTCAAAATTTGACCTAGTGTTACGGTTACTTGGTGACCCAGGAGGTCATGTTGCATATGGGGCGATGCGACTCGACGGGACACACACAGTGGTGCCATTCGCACGTCTTTATCTTTATTATATCAAGAGTCATTGGCAAAAAGTGCTGGTGATCTCAGATTGCCTCAGCTGACCTTGCAGAGGTCACTGAGCAGCAACTGTGCATGAGTCATCAAGAATGAGCTAAAATAACGTGATTCTGAAAGAATTGACCTGATCCAATGCATATTCTCTGAATAGGAGGGATTTGTATATTTTTCCATTTAGTTATAATGGGGAGGTCACGAAATTGACCCCACCTTAGGTCACCGATACACAAATTTAAGACATACGAATTGTAGGTACTTACCTATGACCATAGGCGTAATCACGTTCCGAAAGTAGGTGGGGACGGATGCACTTTGAAGTCCATTCTTTCCATGCAACGCCCATAGGTTAAAAATCCGAAAATAATGTTAAAATCCGAAAATGTTACTGGGGACTGATCCCCAGTGACCCCAGTGATGGTTACGCGCCTGTCTATGACCTTGTGAAATCCTGCAAGTTTCAAATCTCTCGGACAAACACTGTGGCTTTGGCACGACCACATACATGGTTGGAGTTAAGGTCACTTGACGTGACCTGTTGACCTGATCTGAGATGACCTGAGGTCACAACTTTCACACAATGTGGGTAATTGATGCCCGAACAGCTGTGCCAAATTTTTATGTGCTGCGCGCCGGCGTTTGCCCGCTATTCTCGAAACACCTTAGGGGGGGGGGGAATGACCCCCCCCCCCCACACACACACACACACACACACACACACACACACACACACACGCCAGGGTGCGGGTTAAGGCACCTAACCCAACCAACATCAGCGATCGAAGAGGGAGTAATCGCTCAAAAGTGGGGGTGCAGTTAACATTGTTGGCTCCCTCGACCTAAAACGTGGGGCCCTGGCCTCCCGGCCTCCCGGTTCTTAGGTATGCTTATGGGTTATGGCATTGCGGGATATTAATTCATCGTTATTCTCTCAGCTTTAAGGCATTCATCTCGAATCAATATCAACGATCGAAGAGGGTGAAATCGCTGAAATGTGAGGGGCCAGTTATCATTGTTGCCCCCCCCCCCCTCCCCAGGCTAGAAAGTGGGGCATGTGGACCCGCCCACTTCCCTACGCGAGGTCGTGAAATAGTTTGTGTTCCAACTTCAAGGCATTCATCTCAAACCAATATCAGTGATCGATGAGGGATAAATCGCTCAAAAGTGTGTGTGTGTGGGTGTGTTGTGTGTGTGTGGGGGGGAGGCTGGGGAGGGGGAGCAGTTATCATTATTGCCCCCCTCCCCAGCCTCAAAGAAGGAGTCCATGTGGCCCCCCAGCCCACGTTCCTACGCCTATGATTTTGCGGTTGTGAATTAATCATTATTCTGCCAACTTTATGGCATTCATATCGAACCAATATCAGTGATTGAAGAATTTGAAATCGATCAAAAGTAGGGAGCAGTTAATATTGTTGTATTCCAGCCTAAAAAGTGGGGCATTAGCCTCCCCGGCCCCCTGGTTCTTACGCTTGTGGGTTATGACTTATTGGTATTGCGGGGTTGTGAAGTCATCATTATTTTCGCAACTTGAAAGCATTCATATCGAACCAATATCTCGGCGAAAATTTGACACATTTCCTGAGATAATATAAAATCTAAGCAACTTTTACTAAGGAAAGTTGGTTATAAATCAGTTATCGATACACAAGCAAGTGAAATCCGATGATTTTTAAGAATTGTGTGGGACTTTTGGGGATTCCCCCCACAAAAAAAAACTGACCCAAACCACCCATTCTGGATCCGCCATTGGTGGGGGAGGGAATTAACATTACTGGCCCCCCAGCCTGAAAATGGGGGGGGCATGGCCACATGAACCCCCCCCCCCCCCCCCGTTCCTACGCCTATGAGTATGGGAGAGTCGAGAGATATGGGATATAAGAAAGCGGAATGGAAGAGCAGGGAATAAAAGAAAGAGGAAATATAAATATAAGTATCAAGGAAACATTATGCTGCGCTATGCCTTATCATCGAGGATTAATGGTCATCAACTCCGAGACCAGTTATCTAATCAGCCTTGGAACATTTGTGTGGTCAATGCATCCGCTCGTCCTTCCGTGGTGTATGGAACAAATCCGATTTCTGAATATGAGCGGCCCAACCCGGCCGGGCCCAACCCGGCCCAACCCGGCCCGTGGCGACGCTTTTGAGAAGCTCATATCTCTGCAACCGCACGTCCGATTGACAAGCGGGTTTCGTTGTTGAGCAGCCCCATCCAACCTACCCTGTTTGAGACCAGTGCCGACTCATGTGGGTGACTACCACATCGCGTGGCGCGTGTCGCGTGAGGGTGTTGCAAAGTGTTTTCTCGCAAAAACTTTGCAATGGCTGTGCAGATTATGTGCAAATTTGGTGTGTGGTTAGGGACCCCTCAGCCGCTACTTTCTCACAAGTCAGGGGTGGGGTGCCTCTGCACGTGCGCTTGTGCTCATCTTTTTTGTATCTCAGAAACTACTTGCCCGATCGAGTTGAAATTCGCCATACAATTCGTTCGCGCTCGCTCGTTCATCGCCAACTACGGCGCCTTACTGGTTTAAATACAGCAATGCTAAAATACCTTAAGTCTCTCTGACATCTAAGCGTTCAGGTATTAATTCAAATAAGCTAGTTTTTGTAGCGGCATTCTACGCCACTTTAACGACATAATTAACATTACAATATGTATAATGTTTCGTTTAAGTCGCATCATTATAGACTCTCCACTATAAACAGATGTCGGGCAGCGTGTTACTGCAGGCTGTATAGGCTGTACAGATGTGGGGCAGCGTGTTACTGCAGGCTGTATAGGCTGTACAGATATCGGGCAGCGTGGTACTGCAGGCTGTGTTGCCGCTTTGTCGCAATACGATCACATGTTTCAAATATGTTGATGTGACATTGTCAAACCACGACTTGGTAAAACTGCCATGTTATTTATTTATGCTCGAACGAAATTTATATTTAAATGTCATTCAATCCACAGGAATGACAGAAGCTGATAAACCAGGGTTTTCATGGTTTATATTTTACATTTTTTAATATAAGGGAATATGATAGTTTGTATATATTTTTTACCAGTTATCAGGAGTTCGGATAATAAAGAAACACTGTGCTTGCTGCTATTTGTCTCCCATACAGCTCAACCTTCTTAGGGGGACGGGGCCGAGTAGCCCAGGATCTTTCTCCAAAGTTTACCCTGACCAGGATCTCACGCAAAACATTGACAAAAGTTTCTTTAGACGTTGCCGGCAGCCCATTTATGGCTGGGCAGCATGGGAGGCATGCAGGTTTAGCCTTGATCGGTGTTTGACAAATCCTGGTAATTAGTCCTAACATTGCCGCCACCACCTTGTCTGACATCGGACACAGCGCCGATTTCTGACTATATACGACCAAAGTCCGTGTACACGGTTTTTCACGTTGATGGTGCGGACATAAGCAATCATTCAGGTGCAGTCTGTCTGACATACTGATAGTGATTTTGTACTGAGCTGTCAAAGTTGCTCAAATGTCACGGTTTGGCTATCTTGTCGCACTTTTTGGCATTTCCCGCTTATATTCGGCAGTGCTGATAGCTTAGCAACGTGAGTATAAATGTAAAACGTGTCGAAAACAATGTTTATTGACGTCAATATTCGCTGATGGCTGATCACAAGGAACATTTCGATACATTCTTCAACTCCGGCGTCCGTTAGAATCGTAAGCTCTGACCTTCGCCATCTAGCGGTTTTCTGTTCATGACCTCCCCGATCAGGATAACACTACGATAACATGCAGTTACTACAAATAATAAAACTCACATGCGGATCCCCGGCGTAATGATTTAGTTACGCTTTCTCGGGTAGAACTCGGTGGCAAATTTCTCCAATGGCACTCATGTACTGCCATACCAGCGAGCCGAGACGACCCATGACTCACTTGTACCAAATGACGGGCAACTTGCAGTGCACACACGTGCGCAATCTCGCAAGCACGCAAATCGGAATGAATGGAATTAATGAATACCACCACAATTTTTACATGCAGAAAACATGTTTGAAATGCCGAGCCGACAGCAGTTTCCACAACAGGACGTGCCACTATGATATTTTTGAAATACAAATAAATTTCGCAATTTTCCTCAATTTGATAATGTATACCTGTAATGTATGTATCAAATTTATACAGGGTTCAATTATCAAATCAAATCTACCAGATATATATGGGAAAAAATATACCAGATATATATGGAACTATGATAGCTAGGAACAAACGGAAGGAAGCAATCGAAAGCTTTTGAAATAATAAATCATATCGTGTCATCAAATGTTATCTCAGGTTAATAGGTTAGGCTCCACAGGTCATCAAATGTCAAAAGAGCTATTTTTTGGCAAAACATTCGGAAATAACTATTTACCTAATAAAGATACGACAATAATTTTGACCCCATCATGTTTGTCTCGTCAACGCACTTCGAATCACATTAATTTGGATCAGTTTAGGTCAACTTAGAAATTTGAACTCAGGTCAAGACCAAGTGGTGACCCAAGTAGGTCATGTTGCATATTGGGAGACGTGTCTCGACGAGACAAACACATTGATGCCGATTTCACTTCTTTATCTTCATTATATCTAGAGTTATTGACACAAAAAGTGTTGGTGAACTCTGCTGACCTCGGCTGATCCTGTAGGGATCACTGAACAAAAATGTAACCTGGATCATCAATAATAGCCTATGATAACATGATCCAGAAGGAATTGGACTGATATCATGCGTATCCTCGGAAAACGAAACATTTTAATATTTACCATTGACTTATAAGGGGAGGTCACGAAAATAACCCGACCGGTGACCTTAAGTCACCGATATACCACATCTTAGATATTCGAATTGGTATCTATGACCTGATGAAATCCTGTAAGTTTGAAACCGATCGGCCATAAACTGTGGCTGTGGTACGACCGCAAACTTATTTGGAGGTGTGGTCACGTGACCTGACCTGAGATGACCTGTGGTCAAGAATTGCACACAATGTGGGTAATTGATGCCCGAGCAGGTGTGCCAAAAAAGACGGCTGAAACGGCGGCGCTGTGCGCCATACGCCGTTTTTGAAACGGCAAAAACGGCGCGCCGCCGTTTTTTCGCTATCCTCGAAAAACCTTAGGGGGGGGGCGTCTAAACGCCCCACCCCCGACACGGCGCGGGTTACCATGGAAAGCAAAAATTATGTAAAAGTGGGGGTCATGCCATCCCCCCCCCCCCCCCACCCCCGTTTCCTACTATGAACCGTATGCCTTTGTAAACCCGCCTGTCGTCTGATAAAATACTCGTACCTGACGCCTGACGTTTGTTTTTCTTGAAGAAGCCCGCGAGTGTGGGCTGCACCGACCGCTTCATCACCGTATCACGGTAACCTACGACATTTACGATAACTCTTGCTTGCAATTGCCGCCCCGTCGGCAGACAGAGAGGACAGCTAGAGGGCCGCACGCCAGTTTGACCGCATCCGTAATGTTGACGTGGGATAAACTTATAAACAAAATGCAGCAGATGTTTATCGCCGTCAGTGCGTTATGTTAACGACGACGCGCCAAGCAGACAACTGCTACCAAATGTACTGCTACCAAAGTTTTCCATTATATCTCATAGGACACAATGGAAAAAGGAAACGGAAGGAAAAGAAAGGTATACGATACTGCTATAAAGGCAAAGCTATATAATAATAATACTTATGACATGCTATAAAAGAAAACGGAAAAAATAAAAGTGACTTTCATATTTTATATAACTTTTTGTATTAATATATAATAATAAATACTAATTTTACATAAGAGGCTTTCATATTTTATTTAACTTTTTGTGAAAAAAATTGAAAGAGCTCATTTTTAGGGAAACTTCTGCTCACCAAAGTTGGGGGGTGGGCGCCGCCCCCGTCCAGATGTTGCGGGGGGGGGGGCAAGCGCCCCCCCCCCCCCCTGTTCCCGGGCCCCTGTCAGCTGAGCTCGTGGAGAAAATTCGACAGATGGTAGAGCCATATCAAGCAGTCAAGAAAAACATCTGTCCCCAGGATTGCCAAGTCGTTGCCGAGCCAAGCCAAGTCATCACGACAACTGTGTGGCGGATTATGCGGAAGAAGCTGGGGTGGAAGCCGTATAAGCCCCATGTTACCGTGCCGCTGAACGCAGCCCACCAGGCAGGCAGACGATTATTCTGCAAGTGGCTTGCTGATAATTCTGCAATTGTTGGCCTATAACATCCATCAGACTTATTGTTTCGAGGTATTTTTTGCACAGATAAAACCTTAACGTTTTTGCAACAATATAACCTACAAATCCGCGAGCTTTATAATATTTTTGGTCTTCCTCCGGCTGATTTAAAAGTAACATTCATTTATGAAAAACCCTGTATATATAATATATATATATATATATATATATATATATATATATATATATATATATATATATATATATATATATATATATATATATATATATATATATATATATATATATATATATATATATATATATATATATATATATATATATATATATATATATATATATATATATATATATATATATATATATATATATATATATATATATATATATATATATATATATATATATATATATATAATATATATATATATATATATATATATATATATATATATATATATATATATATATATATAATATATATATATATATATATATATATATATATATATATAATATATACATATATATATATATATATATATATATATATATATATATATATATATATATATATATATATATATATATATATATATATATATATATATATATATATATATATATATATATATAGATATATATATATATATATATATATATATATATATATATATATATATATATATATATATATATATATATATATATATATATATATATATATATATATATATATATATATATATATATATATATATATATATATATATATATATATATATATATATATATATATATATATATATATATATATATATATATATATATATATATATATATATATATATATATATATATATATATATATATATATATATATATATATATATATATATATATATATATATATATATATATATATATATATATATATATATATATATATATATATATATATATATATATATATAGATAATAGATAGATAGATAGATAGATAGATAGATAGATAGATAGATAGATAGATAGATAGATAGATAGATAGATAGATAGATAGATAGATAGATAGATAGATAGATAGATAGATAGATAGATAGATAGATAGATAGATAGATAGATAGATAGATAGATAGATAGATAGATAGATAGATAGATAGATAGATAGATAGATAGATAGATAGATAGATAGATAGATAGATAGATAGATAGATAGATAGATAGATAGATAGATAGATAGATAGATAGATAGATAGATAGATAGATAGATAGATAGATAGATAGATAGATAGATAGATAGATAGATAGATAGATAGATAGATAGATAGATAGATAGATAGATAGATAGATAGATAGATAGATAGATAGATAGATAGATAGATAGATAGAATAGATAGATAGATAGATAGATAGATAGATAGATAGATAGATAGATAGATAGATAGATAGATAGATAGATAGATAGATAGATAGATAGATAGATAGATAGATAGATAGATAGATAGATAGATAGATAGATAGATAGATAGATAGATAGATAGATAGATAGATAGATAGATAGATAGATAGATAGATAGATAGATAGATAGATAGATAGATAGATAGATAGATAGATAGATAGATAGATAGATAGATAGATAGATAGATAGATAGATAGATAGATAGATAGATAGATAGATAGATAGATAGATAGATAGATAGATAGATAGATAGATAGATAGATAGATAGATAGATAGATAGATAGATAGATAGATAGATAGATAGATAGATAGATAGATAGATAGATAGATAGATAGATAGATAGATAGATAGATAGATAGATAGATAGATAGATAGATAGATAGATAGATAGATAGATAGATAGATAGATAGATAGATAGATAGATAGATAGATAGATAGATAGATAGATAGATAGATAGATAGATAGATAGATAGATAGATAGATAGATAGATAGATAGATAGATAGATAGATAGATAGATAGATAGATAGATAGATAGATAGATAGATAGATAGATAGATAGATAGATAGATAGATAGATAGATAGATAGATAGATAGATAGATAGATAGATAGATAGATAGATAGATAGATAGATAGATAGATAGATAGATAGATAGATAGATAGATAGATAGATAGATAGATAGATAGATAGATAGATAGATAGATAGATAGATAGATAGATAGATAGATAGATAGATAGATAGATAGATAGATAGATAGATAGATAGATAGATAGATAGATAGATAGATAGATAGATAGATAGATAGATAGATAGATAGATAGATAGATAGATAGATAGATAGATAGATAGATAGATAGATAGATAGATAGATAGATAGATAGATAGATAGATAGATAGATAGATAGATAGATAGATAGATAGATAGATAGATAGATAGATAGATAGATAGATAGATAGATAGATAGATAGATAGATAGATAGATAGATAGATAGATAGATAGATAGATAGATAGATAGATAGATAGATAGATAGATAGATAGATAGATAGATAGATAGATAGATAGATAGATAGATAGATAGATAGATAGATAGATAGATAGATAGATAGATAGATAGATAGATAGATAGATAGATAGATAGATAGATAGATAGATAGATAGATAGATAGATAGATAGATAGATAGATAGATAGATAGATAGATAGATAGATAGATAGATAGATAGATAGATAGATAGATAGATAGATAGATAGATAGATAGATAGATAGATAGATAGATAGATAGATAGATAGATAGATAGATAGATAGATAGATAGATAGATAGATAGATAGATAGATAGATAGATAGATAGATAGATAGATAGATAGATAGATAGATAGATAGATAGATAGATAGATAGATAGATAGATAGATAGATAGATAGATAGATAGATAGATAGATAGATAGATAGATAGATAGATAGATAGATAGATAGATAGATAGATAGATAGATAGATAGATAGATAGATAGATAGATAGATAGATAGATAGATAGATAGATAGATAGATAGATAGATAGATAGATAGATAGATAGATAGATAGATAGATAGATAGATAGATAGATAGATAGATAGATAGATAGATAGATAGATAGATAGATAGATAGATAGATAGATAGATAGATAGATAGATAGATAGATAGATAGATAGATAGATAGATAGATAGATAGATAGATAGATAGATAGATAGATAGATAGATAGATAGATAGATAGATAGATAGATAGATAGATAGATAGATAGATAGATAGATAGATAGATAGATAGATAGATAGATAGATAGATAGATAGATAGATAGATAGATAGATAGATAGATAGATAGATAGATAGATAGATAGATAGATAGATAGATAGATAGATAGATAGATAGATAGATAGATAGATAGATAGATAGATAGATAGATAGATAGATAGATAGATAGATAGATAGATAGATAGATAGATAGATAGATAGATAGATAGATAGATAGATAGATAGATAGATAGATAGATAGATAGATAGATAGATAGATAGATAGATAGATAGATAGATAGATAGATAGATAGATAGATAGATAGATAGATAGATAGATAGATAGATAGATAGATAGATAGATAGATAGATAGATAGATAGATAGATAGATAGATAGATAGATAGATAGATAGATAGATAGATAGATAGATAGATAGATAGATAGATAGATAGATAGATAGATAGATAGATAGATAGATAGATAGATAGATAGATAGATAGATAGATAGATAGATAGATAGATAGATAGATAGATAGATAGATAGATAGATAGATAGATAGATAGATAGATAGATAGATAGATAGATAGATAGATAGATAGATAGATAGATAGATAGATAGATAGATAGATAGATAGATAGATAGATAGATAGATAGATAGATAGATAGATAGATAGATAGATAGATAGATAGATAGATAGATAGATAGATAGATAGATAGATAGATAGATAGATAGATAGATAGATAGATAGATAGATAGATAGATAGATAGATAGATAGATAGATAGATAGATAGATAGATAGATAGATAGATAGATAGATAGATAGATAGATAGATAGATAGATAGATAGATAGATAGATAGATAGATAGATAGATAGATAGATAGATAGATAGATAGATAGATAGATAGATAGATAGATAGATAGATAGATAGATAGATAGATAGATAGATAGATAGATAGATAGATAGATAGATAGATAGATAGATAGATAGATAGATAGATAGATAGATAGATAGATAGATAGATAGATAGATAGATAGATAGATAGATAGATAGATAGATAGATAGATAGATAGATAGATAGATAGATAGATAGATAGATAGATAGATAGATAGATAGATAGATAGATAGATAGATAGATAGATAGATAGATAGATAGATAGATAGATAGATAGATAGATAGATAGATAGATAGATAGATAGATAGATAGATAGATAGATAGATAGATAGATAGATAGATAGATAGATAGATAGATAGATAGATAGATAGATAGATAGATAGATAGATAGATAGATAGATAGATAGATAGATAGATAGATAGATAGATAGATAGATAGATAGATAGATAGATAGATAGATAGATAGATAGATAGATAGATAGATAGATAGATAGATAGATAGATAGATAGATAGATAGATAGATAGATAGATAGATAGATAGATAGATAGATAGATAGATAGATAGATAGATAGATAGATAGATAGATAGATAGATAGATAGATAGATAGATAGATAGATAGATAGATAGATAGATAGATAGATAGATAGATAGATAGATAGATAGATAGATAGATAGATAGATAGATAGATAGATAGATAGATAGATAGATAGATAGATAGATAGATAGATAGATAGATAGATAGATAGATAGATAGATAGATAGATAGATAGATAGATAGATAGATAGATAGATAGATAGATAGATAGATAGATAGATAGATAGATAGATAGATAGATAGATGGATAGATGATAGATGGATAGATGGATAGATGGATAGATGGATAGATGGATAGATGGATAGATGGATAGATGGATAGATGGATAGATGGATAGATGGATAGATGGATAGATGGATAGATGGATAGATGGATAGATGGATAGATGGATAGATGGATAGATGGATAGATGGATAGATGGATAGATGGATAGATGGATAGATGGATAGATGGATAGATGGATAGATGGATAGATGGATAGATGGATAGATGGATAGATGGATAGATGGATAGATGGATAGATGGATAGATGGATAGATGGATAGATGGATAGATGGATAGATGGATAGATGGATAGATGGATAGATGGATAGATGGATAGATGGATAGATGGATAGATGGATAGATGGATAGATGGATAGATGGATAGATGGATAGATGGATAGATGGATAGATGGATAGATGGATAGATGGATAGATGGATAGATGGATAGATGGATAGATGGATAGATGGATAGATGGATAGATGGATAGATGGATAGATGGATAGATGGATAGATGGATAGATGGATAGATGGATAGATGGATAGATGGATAGATGGATAGATGGATAGATGGATAGATGGATAGATGGATAGATGGATAGATGGATAGATGGATAGATGGATAGATGGATAGATGGATAGATGGATAGATGGATAGATGGATAGATGGATAGATGGATAGATGGATAGATGGATAGATGGATAGATGGATAGATGGATAGATGGATAGATGGATAGATGGATAGATGGATAGATGGATAGATGGATAGATGGATAGATGGATAGATGGATAGATGGATAGATGGATAGATGGATAGATGGATAGATGGATAGATGGATAGATGGATAGATGGATAGATGGATAGATGGATAGATGGATAGATGGATAGATGGATAGATGGATAGATGGATAGATGGATAGATGGATAGATGGATAGATGGATAGATGGATAGATGGATAGATGGATAGATGGATAGATGGATAGATGGATAGATGGATAGATGGATAGATGGATAGATGGATAGATGGATAGATGGATAGATGGATAGATGGATAGATGGATAGATGGATAGATGGATAGATGGATAGATGGATAGATGGATAGATGGATAGATGGATAGATGGATAGATGGATAGATGGATAGATGGATAGATGGATAGATGGATAGATGGATAGATGGATAGATGGATAGATGGATAGATGGATAGATGGATAGATGGATAGATGGATAGATGGATAGATGGATAGATGGATAGATGGATAGATGGATAGATGGATAGATGGATAGATGGATAGATGGATAGATGGATAGATGGATAGATGGATAGATGGATAGATGGATAGATGGATAGATGGATAGATGGATAGATGGATAGATGGATAGATGGATAGATGGATAGATGGATAGATGGATAGATGGATAGATGGATAGATGGATAGATGGATAGATGGATAGATGGATAGATGGATAGATGGATAGATGGATAGATGGATAGATGGATAGATGGATAGATGGATAGATGGATAGATGGATAGATGGATAGATGGATAGATGGATAGATGGATAGATGGATAGATGGATAGATGGATAGATGGATAGATGGATAGATGGATAGATGGATAGATGGATAGATGGATAGATGGATAGATGGATAGATGGATAGATGGATAGATGGATAGATGGATAGATGGATAGATGGATAGATGGATAGATGGATAGATGGATAGATGGATAGATGGATAGATGGATAGATGGATAGATGGATAGATGGATAGATGGATAGATGGATAGATGGATAGATGATAGATGGATAGATGGATAGATGGATAGATGGATAGATGGATAGATGGATAGATGGATAGATGGATAGATGGATAGATGGATAGATGGATAGATGGATAGATGGATAGATGGATAGATGGATAGATGGATAGATGGATAGATGGATAGATGGATAGATGGATAGATGGATAGATGGATAGATGGATAGATGGATAGATGGATAGATGGATAGATGGATAGATGGATAGATGGATAGATGGATAGATGGATAGATGGATAGATGGATAGATGGATAGATGGATAGATGGATAGATGGATAGATGGATAGATGGATAGATGGATAGATGGATAGATGGATAGATGGATAGATGGATAGATGGATAGATGGATAGATGGATAGATGGATAGATGGATAGATGGATAGATGGATAGATGGATAGATGGATAGATGGATAGATGGATAGATGGATAGATGGATAGATGGATAGATGGATAGATGGATAGATGGATAGA
>JAXIVJ010010502.1:42500-46958 GCA_036785665.1 Chirona hameri
ATAGATGGATAGATGGATAGATGGATAGATGATAGATGGATAGATGGATAGATGGATAGATGGATAGATGGATAGATGGATAGATGGATAGATGGATAGATGGATAGATGGATAGATGGATAGATGGATAGATGGATAGATGGATAGATGGATAGATGGATAGATGGATAGATGGATAGATGGATAGATGGATAGATGGATAGATGGATAGATGGATAGATGGGATAGATGGATAGATGGATAGATGGATAGATGGATAGATGGATAGATGGATAGATGGATAGATGGATAGATGGATAGAGGGATAGATGGATAGATGGATAGATGGATAGATGGATAGATGGATAGAGGGATAGATGGATAGAGGAGATGGATAGTGGAGAGATGGATAGATGGTTAGATGGATAGATGGGTGAGTGGATAGATGGATAGAGGGTGAGATGGTAGAGGATAGATGGATGATGGTGATGGATGAGTGGATAGATGGTTAGATGGATAGATGGATAGATGGTTAGTGGATTGAGTGGAGTGGTAGAGATGGAGTGAGGGTGAGATGGTGAGATGGATAGAGGGTAGATGGTAGTGATTGAGGGAGTGATGGTGAGTGGGAGAGATGGTGAGTGAGTGAGTGAGATGGTGAGTGAGTGAGTGGAGAGATGGTGAGTGGAAGTGGGAGTGAGTGAGTGGTGAGTGAGTGAGTGAGTGGTGAGTGGAGTGAGTGAGTGAGTGGTGAGTTGGAGAGTGAGTGATGGTGAGTGGTGAGTGAGTGAGTGGAGTGAGTGAGTGAGGTGAGTGGAGAGTGAGTGAGTGGATAGAGTGAGTGAGTGAGTGAGTGGATAGTGAGTGATGGTGAGTGAGTGAGTGGAGTGAGGAGTGAGGAGAGAGGGTGAGTGGTGAGTGAGTGAGTGGAGTGAGGTGAGTGAGTGAGTGGGAGTGAGGTGAGTGAGTGAGGAGAGTGGTGAGTGAGTGAGGAGTGAGTGAGTGGGTGAGTGTGAGGGTGAGTGGGATTGAGGTGAGTGAGTGGTGTGAGTGAGTGGTGAGTGAGTGAGTGAGAGAGTGAGTGAGGGAGTGGGAGTGAGGAGTGAGTGAGTGAGTGGTGTGTGGGTGAGTGAGTGAGGAGTGAGTGGAGTGTGGAGAGAGTGAGTGAGGTGAGTGGTGAGTGTGTGAGGTGTGAGGGTGTGGGAGTGGAGTGAGGGTGAGTGGGTGTGTGAGTGAGTGAGTGTGGTGAGTGGGTGAGTGGAGAGTGAGTGAGTGAGTGAGTGAGTGAGTGGAGTGAGGTGAGTGAGTGAGTGAGTGGTGAGTGAGTGAGTGAGTGAGTGAGTGAGTGAGTGAGTGAGGGTGAGTGGTGAGTGAGTGAGTGAGTGAGTGAGTGAGTGTGAGTGGTGAGTGAGGGTGAGTGAGTGAGAGTGAGTGAGTGATGAGTGAGTGAGTGAAGAGTGAGTGAGTGAGTGAGTGATGCGTGAGTGAGTGAGTGAGTGAATGAGTGAATGAGTGAATGCGTGACTGAGTGAATGAGTGAATGAGTGAATGAGTGAATGAGTGAATGAGTGAATGAGTGAATGCAGTGAATGAGTGACTGAGTGAATGAGTGAATGAGTGATGAGTGAATGAGTGATGAGTGATGAGTGAATGAGTGAATGAGTGAATGAGTGAATGCGTGAATGAGTGAATGAGTGAATGAGTGAATGAGTGAATGAGTGAATGCGTGACATGAGTGAATGAGTGAATGAGTGAATGAGTGAATGAGTGAATGAGAGTGAATGAGTGAATGCGTGAATGAGTGAATGAGTGAATGAGTGAATGAGTGACTGAGTGAATGAGTGAATGAGTGAATGAGTGCATGAGTGAATGCGTGACTGAGTGAATGAGTGAATGAGTGAATGAGTGAATGAGTGAATGAGTGAATGAGTGAATGAGTGACTGAGTGAATGAGTGAATGAGTGAATGAGTGAATGAGTGAATGAGTGAATGAGTGAATGAGTGAATGAGTGAATGAGTGAATGAGTGACTGAGTGACTGAGTGAATGAGTGAATGAGTGAATGAGTGAATGAGTGAATGAGTGAATGAGTGACTGAGTGAATGAGTGAATGAGTGAATGAGTGAATGAGTGAATGAGTGAATGAGTGAATGAGTGAATGAGTGAATGAGTGAATGAGTGAATGAGTGAATGAGTGAATGCGTGAATGAGTGAATGAGTGAATGAGTGAATGAGTGACTGAGTGAATGAGTGAATGAGTGAATGAGTGATGAGATGAGTGAATGAGTGAATGGACTGAGTGAATGAGTGAATGAGTGAATGAGTGAATGAGTGAATGAGTGAATGAGTGAATGAGTGAATGAGTGCATGAGTGAATGAGTGAATGAGTGAATGAGTGAATGAGTGAATGAGTGAATGAGTGCATGAGTGAATGAGTGAATGAGTGAATGAGTGAATGAGAGTGAATGAGTGAATGAGTGCATGAGTGACTGAGTGAATGAGTGAATGCGTGAATGAGTGAATGAGTGAATGAGTGAATGAGTGAATGAGTGAATGAGTGAATGAGTGAATGAGTGAATGAGTGAATGAGTGAATGAGTGAATGAGTGAATGAGTGACTGGTGCTGAGTGAATGAGTGAATGAGTGAATGAGTGAATGAGTGAATGAGTGAATGAGTGAATGAGTGAATGAGTGAATGAGTGAATGAGTGAATGAGTGAATGAGTGAATGAGTGAATGAGTGAATGAGTGAATGAGTGAATGAGTGAATGAGTGAATGAGTGAATGAGTGATGAGTGAATGAGTGAATGAGTGAATGAGTGATGAGTGAATGAGTGAATGAGTGAATGAGTGAATGAGTGAATGAGTGAATGAGTGAATGAGTGAATGAGTGAATGAGTGAATGAGTGAATGAGTGACTGAGTGAATGAGTGAATGAGTGAATGAGTGACATGAGTGAATGAGTGAATGAGTGAATGAGTGACATGAGTGAATGAGTGAATGAGTGAATGAGTGAATGAGTGAATGAGTGAATGAGTGAATGAGTGAATGAGTGAATGAGTGAATGAGTGAATGAGTGAATGAGTGAATGAGTGAATGAGTGAATGAGTGAATGAGTGAATGAGTGAATGAGTGACTGAGTGAATGAGTGAATGAGTGAATGAGTGAATGAGTGAATGAGTGAATGACTGAGTGAATGCGTGAATGAGTGAATGAGTGACATGAGTGAATGAGTGAATGAGTGAATGAGTGAATGCGTGAATGAGTGAATGAGTGAATGAGTGAATGAGTGAATGAGTGAATGAGTGAATGAGTGAATGAGTGAATGAGTGAATGAGTGAATGAGTGAATGAGTGACTGAGTGAATGCGTGAATGAGTGAATGAGTGAATGAGTGAATGAGTGACTGAGTGACTGAGTGAATGAGTGAATGAGTGAATGAGTGAATGAGTGAATGAGTGAATGAGTGAATGAGTGAATGAGTGAATGAGTGAATGAGTGAATGAGTGAATGAGTGACTGAGTGAATGAGTGAATGAGTGAATGAGTGAATGAGTGAATGAGTGAATGAGTGAATGAGTGACTGAGTGAATGAGTGAATGAGTGAATGAGTGAATGAGTGAATGAGTGAATGCGTGAATGAGTGAATGAGTGAATGAGTGAATGAGTGAATGAGTGAATGAGTGAATGCGTGATGAGTGAATGAGTGAATGAGTGAATGAGTGAATGAGTGAATGAGTGAATGAGTGACATGAGTGAATGAGTGAATGAGTGAATGAGTGAATGAGTGAATGAGTGAATGAGTGCATGAGTGAATGAGTGAATGAGTGACTGAGTGAAGTGAATGAGTGAATGAGTGACTGAGTGAATGAGTGAATGAGTGAATGAGTGAATGAGTGAATGAGTGACTGAGTGAATGCGTGAATGAGTGAATGAGTGACTGAGTGAATGCGTGAATGAGTGAACTGAGTGAATGAGTGAATGAGTGAATGCGTGAATGAGTGAATGAGTGAATGAGAATGAGTGAATGAGTGCATGAGTGAATGAGTGAATGAGTGAATGAGTGAATGAGTGAATGAGTGAATGAGTGAATGAGTGAATGAGTGAATGAGTGAATGAGTGAATGAGTGCATGAGTGAATGAGTGAATGAGTGAATGAGTGAATGAGTGAATGAGTGAATGAGTGACTGAGTGAATGAGTGAATGAGTGAATGAGTGAATGAGTGAATGCGTGAATGAGTGAATGAGTGACTGAGTGCAATGAGTGAATGAGTGCAATGAGTGAATGAGTGAATGAGTGAATGAGTGAATGAGTGAATGAGTGAATGAGTGAATGAGTGACTGAGTGAATGAGTGAATGCGTGACTGAGTGAATGAGTGAATGAGTGAATGAGTGAGTGAGTGAATGAGTGAATGAGTGAATGAGTGACATGAGTGACTGAGTGAAGTGAGTGAGTGACGTGAGTGAGTGAGTGAGTGAGTG
>JAXIVJ010010503.1:0-46956 GCA_036785665.1 Chirona hameri
ATATATATATATATATATATATATATATATATATATATATATATATATATATATATATATATATATATATATATATATATATATATATATATATATATATATATATATATATATATATATATATATATATATATATATATATATATATATATATATATATATATATATATATATATATATATATATATATATATATATATATATATATATATATATATATATATATATATATATATATATATATATATATATATATTATATATATATATATATATATATATATATATATATATATATATATATATATATATATATATATATATATATATATATATATATATATATATATATATATATATATATATATATATATATAATATATATATATATATATATATATATATATATATATATATATATATATATATATATATATATGTTGCATTTATGTTAAATCAATACAAATGAAAACATACATATATATGATCATTAAAACATTGTTGCAGCAATCATATTTCTGTATAAATAAATGTAGCCACTGGGACTGCATTGTATATGCACAATTTACCATGTGCACTTGAATCGTTAAAAGCAATAGTTCACCTGGGATTTTTTTCTTCTCCAAACACGATTTGATAACTCCACCACTTTTAGAAGGTGGGGGAGGGGGGGGGGGGTGACCCCCCCCCCCCCCCCCCCCCCCCCCCCCCCCCTCCCCCCCTTGCGGGAAAAATTAACAATTTATCGTAAAAATTGAATTTGCAGTGGTCAAAAGCCAGCTATATAGTGTCCAAAACTGGAAAATTTTGCTCCGCTTCGCGGCATGAAATAAGTTTCGCAATTGCTTATACAAATTTGGAAAATAGGAAAAAAAATTGCATTAAGTGTCTGGCAGAGGCTCTCCCTGGCGGGAATTGCTGGCCCCAGTGCCCATTCCCTTCATAAAATATTCACTTTTAAGTTTCAAGCAGGCTACATGTTTAGATAGTTTGCCGAGTTCCGAAAAAGGCGACGCGAACGCAAAGACGAAGAGATCGGCACCCGGAAGCTGCTCCAGCGGTGCACAATTTGCTGGACCGAGTGGAAACAGGCCAGGACCATCTCATCAAGCCATATCACCTCACGGTCTGGTTCCAATATTAACACGCGCAGTGGAGGGTGGGGGCATTTGGTACCCCCCCCCCCCCCCACATGTTTTTCATGAATATTTCAAAAACAAAGCGGAGCGGGCGGTGTCTGTTGCGTGACATTAACGCCAACTCAATAGCGGGTCGTATCACGCAACAAAACAAAATCGGTCGATCAATTTTTGAGTTATATGGATTTTTAGTCCAAGATGGCGGCCAGAATCGCGGTCGGCAAATCGTTATCTTCGGAGCCAACAGTCGGATCGGGATGATTCAAACGCCATTCGGTAGACAATGTCAATGTTCATCCCCGGAAACAACTTTGGCCACATTGCTGGTGACCTGTGATGTCACAGAGGTCAAATTCCAAAAATTGTGACATTTGGCCAGATTTGACTTTCGTGACCTCGTTTGTACCTTGAAGATATTGACCGAAGGTCAATACAATTAAAAAAAAATATAGATAGACATAGCACCTACCCCACTCTGTAAGTTTCATCATTCTATCATTCTCTCATACTTTCGGAGATCTTAGGGGGTGGGGGGGGGGGGGGCACTAAAGTGCCCCCTCCCTTCTCTCACTGCGTGTTAGTGGCATACACCTCTCCACTGTGCGTGTTAACATTTTGTTTTCCAGGACGTAGAATTAAAATTTTCACGCCGCTTCCCGGCGTCACATCGGTAGTCATCGTCATAACGAAGCCATAGTCATCATCATCGGTTCGTCGTAACGCTGAATTGAATGAATAACATTTTAGCTTATTATCCGAGCTACAAGTCCCACCGCCTATATTTCTGGGTTTTATCAGGCAAAACCGTAAAAATTTCGCGCCGCTTCGCGGCGCTAACTAACAAGTATATACCTAACTACTATAACATGAAAATCCACATACAAAATGCTGCAAAGGCTTAAATACACGTATCAAAATGAGCGTACATTTTTCGTCAATTTCAGCCGCCCCCACACTCAAAAGCCGACCACCACCTGTTGTCAGCTAAGATTGTTTTCCCTCCTGTACGTAACAATACAAATTAGTAATGCGCTCAGTACAATGCTTACTGAGGGTCCCTGGTCCAATCCAGCTCATCAAAAGTAGACGAAGAAAAATTGTTAAAAGGGGCCTCACAAAATAAAGTGGCCGAAATCCGTAGAGTTTTCATATCCAGGGGTAATTTTTTTTGGGGGTGGGGGCCTCTCCCAGGGGCTTGATCCTCCCTTCTGAAGGTCTGACTGCGCCCCTGTCCTCACGTCACGCGAATGAAAAAATGGCTCAGCCAATCAGATTCGAAAGTAGTCGCGTAATGATAGACTCGCATTAGAGGAGTGCCAACCAGCGGCCGGCGGTTCGCTTGTTATACTCCAGCTGCAAGCTGATTGGCTGATTGTATAGCCTCTGCCCAGGCTATCGTAAGCACCGCATACCTTCGCAAAAAGTACATATTTTCGGCTGGAGAGTCTTTTTAGTCAATAAAACTTGCAGATAGGGGCTTCCCAACACGGGCTACAAAACTGTCATCTCAGTTCAAAAACCCCATGTTAAAGGTGAACTATTCCCTTTAAAGGGAAATAATGGACCTTTTGATTTTGTTAGCGACAATTTCTTAGGCTACCGTTATGGTTTTAAAATTATGTTATTTAAATTTAAGAATTAAATAAAATTATTCCCAAATTCGAAGTTGTAAGTTTGGGAAAAATACAAAACAAGAACCTTGTGTACTTTATGAAGGTCATTGACAAATTCGTCCTTCCCTACCATTCTTTACATCGAGTGCGGCATTTTTGGAGGCTCTGTGACGTTTCCGATCAAACTGAGCGCTGCTCGGACACACGCTAGTAGCGCTTTCGTTCTCCATGGCAACCAGGCGTCAGCCAATCAAAAGCCAGAAAGGGAACACGTTCTGGCTTTTCATTGGCTCACGCTTGGTTGCCATGGAGAACGAAAGCGCTACTAGCGCTACTAGCGTGTGTTCGAGCAGCGCTCTGATCCGTGAAGCAATCCGTGAAACATCCGTGATGCATGACTGACTATCAGTATAAGTCATGAATAACAACAACATGCAAACTATACCAACTCGAATAAAATAAGGGCGGAATGAATTGAACCCCAGCAAGCTAGTATTCGCAAGCACTCGGCACTGCGCCACAATAGCAAAAGGTGAGGGAAATGCATATTGGATACAATATTATTACGTCACAAGTTTCTGAAGTGTCAACTACTATGAAATACAGTGATAAAATACCTTTAATAATGATTATCATGAAAATTCAAACTTAAAAACAATAATTTGAATAAGTCTTTAATTAGCTTTCAACTCAAAATCAGATATATTTTGCAATGCTACACAAGATTGGCACCAGTGACGTCATTAACAAAACCTGCTACGGGACTTGGGTATACTAATCAGGAACAACTCGCCACAATGGTTAAGTGCGCCGAGAAGCATGACAATGACTTTGTAAACAAATCGCCGACGCTAAATAGGTCGCCGTCGATGTGCATCGATGAGCTTCCGATTTAATTGCCAGTTTTGTGTTATTGTTTGTTAGTTTTTTTGGGGAAAATTATTATTTTTCATGATAATATAAACCATAGTGTTATATACAGCCACAGACAAATTATACAATACTCCTAATGTTGAAAACAAATGAATCGATTTTCACAAATTGAGGGTCGCAACCACTAACTATGCCGCCGTTGATGTGCATCGATGAGCTTCCGATTTTATTGCCACTTTTTCCAATCGCTGTTAGTTTTAGAAGATCGCCGGGCATATAATCACAACAAGCAGAACGCACAATATATTTTCCACTCCATTGCGTAAAAAAACAATACGGGAAAAGCCCGCAATTTGATGAGGACCAAAAGTACTTGCAAGTACCGGTCGTTAAAAGTGTGGAACGCTTATCAACTTTAACTTGAAATATCTTTCGGTAGGAAAGTTTTCATGCAAAATGTGATGAATTTACAATAATTTTGGTCTCGTCTGGCGATTTCAAGTGCTAACTCCATTTTTGTGGAAAAAGGTCATTATTTCCCTTTAAAGGGAATGTTTCACCTTTCTGAAAGTTGTCAAATATACGCTGGATGTAGTCGAAAATATGAAGTAAGTGCTGCTGAAAATGATGGTGATATTTTTTATCTCCAAAAGTCACTTAACTTTATACAAATTAAGGTTTAAAAATTGGGATGATGACGTCATTATTGAGCTATAGACCGCCGCTGATTGGCTGCAAAGTAGGATTGGCTGCCAAAGTGGCTGTCAGCCAATCAGCGGCGGCACTAGCCTAGACCCCATTTTGCAAATTATAAATTAAATTGCTTAAAAACGGCTAAGTTTTGGGGAAAATGACCTTAGTATTTTCGACATTTCAATAACGGCCAAAGATAATGGCTATCTCAGTTCAAAACCAATACAAAGGTGAAACATTCCCTTTAAGAATCGTTACATCTTTTGATTCAATCAGCCTTGATTCCATGCGAGTTTGGATTCAATCACGATTCATGAATCAAAAGATCTGGTGGTGAATCGATTCTGTTTTATTCAAGGAATTTTGATTGTACGATTCCAATCGATTCAATAAGAGTCGAATCAATAACCAGTCTGAGGAAACTTTGCACCTCTATTCTGCTGGCCGTGCCGAGAGCTGCAGTTTGTGTGGTGGTTCGGTTGTGGAGCAAACATTGCATCTCTCGTCTGGTCCTGGCCGGAGAGTGCAGTTGTTGTGGTTTTCCGGCGCTGCACGTGCACACGGCCGTGCACCACTGACAGTGGGTGGGTGCCGTGTGCAAGGTGCACACGGCCGTGCACCACCGACAGTGGGTGGGTGCCGTGTGCAAGGTGCACACTGCACACGTCCGTGCACCACCGACAGTGGGTGGGTGCCGTGTGCAAGGTGCATGGTTCTGCGCACAGCTATGCACGTGATGCCGGGTGCAGTGGTGGGTCCAGAGGGGAGGGCATGGGCCATGCCCCCTTGAGCCGCGAAAGAAGCGGCTTCCTCTGGTTTCCAGAGAGCGCACTCTGACATCCAGCGGGCCTGCTTTGGCCACCATAGAGCCCACCCTGACCTCCAAAGAGCCTACTCTGTCCTTCAGATGGCCCATTCTTCCTTGCAGAGGGCCAATTCTGGTTTATAACGGCCGCTTTTTGGCCTATGAAACCCGAAAGGCACATTTTGAACTAAAGGGCCTACATTTTCAATCCTGGCCTACATTTCCAAATCCTGGCCTACATTTGCCTTCAACGTTGAAAGAGCGCCGGTCGCCGGGCCCACACTAACCCGCGTCAGGTGGCCTCGCCCACACAAAACTATGGAGGGGGCCCACCAAGGTCAGAGAGGGCAACTTTGCTACGTGGCGGCCCTCTTGATCACATCCTGGATTCTGGCCACTGGCCGGCTGGCACGGATGCCGTGGTGTTGTCCTGGTAGTGCAGTGCACACAAGTTGATGAAGTGCATTCGGTACTGCGTTAACCTTGACTGAAGGATCGGCGCAAACTTAAGTTGAGCTTTGCCATGTAGAATACATGGTGCTGTTTGTGGTCCTCGGTCGGCACAAAAGAGCATTTAAAAACAGATAAACTGATAATATGGGTACTAGGGCAGGGCGTCAAATATTGTTTTCGAAATTTACGTTGTCCTATATTGTTTTCTATGCTTTGGGTGTCTGTCAATCCAACCATGCCAAAACAAAATCAACAAAATAATGTTTTGAGGAAGAAAACAAATTGAGGAAATTGATTTCAATTTTGTTTTTGCCGTCCGGACTGACGTCACTGCTAGAGGCTTGAGGGTTCATAGCTTCACTTCTAAGTGCGGTAGAACCACGAAACAAAAACAAGCGTGCTCCTCAGCTTCAGGACAGCTCAACGGCACTGGGTTGTGAGGGGTCAGGTCAATTCGTGACATCACAGGTCAGGTCAAGCATGAAAAAAGAGCAAAATGTCCCATTTTACTGGTAAAGCTCCAGCGAAAACACAAAGTAACTATGTTTTCAATGGCGCAACAATGAGTTATCAATCCACTCGTCCTCCCACATACACGATGCATGTACGGCGGGCATATGGTTGCTTTATATATTATACAATACATAGTTGAACCATGCAACGTTGCTGCAACGTTTTTTTCTTCTTCACGAAGTGCGTCCGCATTATCACAACAGAACTGGGGAAAGATAATGATGGCTGATGCGCTTTACACTTCTGTCTCCTGACAGTCTGATACGGCCAGTTCACAGTTCACAGGTCAAGGAGAGCCAAGCAATCCGCCTTTGTCTCCAGCTGGATGACTGCCTTGCGACTGACTTCGGCGCACCGGATCCAGGCTTCTCTTGGTCGACCACAACCTGGCAGGCTTCGGACACCTTCTTGACTGCTCTTTCGATGCCCTGGGAGTGGCATTGCCAGGTTTCTGGCACGTGCAGTGGTGTTTCCCTGCAGGCTCTCCCTGGTGTTTCCCTGCACCTCCTCCGAGCTGAGACTGGCGGTCAACAGCGGCTCCGTCAGGCTCTGCAGCTCACAATCGATGAGGTCGGCCAGCGTCTGCGCTTCAAAGTTCAGCGCCGGCGGGACGATCCTCCTGGGCAGACAGCTGCCCCTCTCTCCTCCCCGCCTGATCCGCTGGTCGACAATGCCCACAGCGAAGCCTCTCTCTTCGCGGTCGTCCGAGGCCAGCAGCGTCAGCAGCAGCAACTCCGGGTGGGCGAAGTAGGCGCTGATGTAGGGCCGGACGATGGTTTGCACTTCGGGCGGGCAGAACTCGGCGACCAACTGGACCTGTAAGCCAAGAACACCATTTGCGCTAGTTCTACAGTCTACATTGCACTGACACTGATCGGATATATTTGCGCACACTCCAGCGGCAGTGGTGTAATTGTGTTTGGTCGGTGAAATGGTCGTCAACCTCCCAAACCTCCAAAACGTTGTCAAAGCACATAATCAACTAGACAACTATTTGTTAAGTAACGTTGTCTCGTACAATAGTTTGATCATGCCAGCTTCAGTAGGTGTCGGGCGCCGTCGGTGACCTTGTGGTAGGCCTTGATCTGGAACCACTGCTTTAGGTAGACAGCGACGATGATCTCCCAGATGAGCTTGAGGTTGTCGAGCTCTTGGCCCCTCAGGCCGTGGTCTCTCGTCCACAGGTCCAGCAATCTTTGGGGAGGGGAGACACATAGGCACAGGAAGCAGTGATGAGGATACTCGTACGGATTTTTCCCTGGATGATAATGGAAGCGGATAGATGAATATTGAAGGCCGAGAGCTCGACAACCTCAAGCTCATCTGCGAGATCATCGTCGCTGTCTACCTGAAGCAGTGGTTCCAGATCAAGGACTACCACAAGGTCACTGACGGCACCCGACACCTACTGATGATCTACTGATACTGATGATGGGGGGAGGGAAGGGGGCGGCCGCCCTCGCCGCCCCCCCCCCCCCCTGGCTACGTGCCTGCAATTGAGAACAGTATTGACAGCAAAGTCTTGAAATTTGCAGACGATCTAAAAGTTGTCAGGATTATTAGAGGAAAACATGATCAGGATGTTTTTCAATCAGATCTGGACAAGCTAGTTGAGTAGTCTGAAGCATGGCAGATGAAATTCAATTTGAGTAAATGTAAGATTATGCACGCTGGACGGGTTAGCAGTAAACATAGGTATGAAATGGGTGGGCAGCAAATGGAGCAGATTGAAAAGGACAAAGATTTAGGTGTCGTGGTGAACAATAGACTATCAGCGTCAGACCAGGTTGTAGAAGCTAGGAAAAAGGCACTTAGAATCCTAGGGGTCATTAACAGAAATGTTTTTTACAAGAGTGAAAAGGTAATAACAAAACTGTATTGTGCATACGTTAGACCACATTTGGAGTATTGCGTACAAGCCTGGTCTCCAACATATGAGAAAGATCGCTGGTTGTAGAAAGAGTTAAAAAAGGGCAACAAAAATTTTAATTGTCTTGGTAGTTTACCTTAGGAAGATAGATTAAAGAAATTGGTATGTTTTCACTTAGATATAGAAGGCTAAGAGGAGATTTAATTGAAGTCTTCAAATTTGTAAATGGTCATCATTCTGGATATTTGAAGGGAATGTTTTAGTTCAATAGGGACAATCGAGGTAGAGGTCATCAGCATAAACTCATTATGAAACAAAGTAGGACTAGGCCACGCCAGTCATTTTTCAGTAGAAGGGTTGTAGGACATTGGAATATGCTACCAGGGGATGTCGCTGATGCAGTGACACTTGCTTCCTTCAAAATTAGATTAGATAAATACTTTACAGAGAAGGGATTAGTCATACATACTCGTGGGATTAGCCTTCTTTTATGCTGGTAGAGTAAGGTGATGTGAAGGGGCGAGACTGGTGGAGGGGGGGGGAGGTGCAACCTCGGATTGGCCCAAGAGGCTCTTTGTTACACTTTTCTTTTATGTCTGTATGTCTTTATAAGACATAAGTGCAACAAAGAGCCTCTTGTGCCCATCTGAGGTTGCACATCCCCCTTTACCAGTCTCACCCTTTTCAAATTATTTTACTTTTCAACCTGTCTAAAAGAAGCCTAATCCCACGAGTATTTCTGAACTAATCCCTTCTCTGTAAAGTATTTATCTAATCTAATTTTGAAGGAAGCAAGTGTCACTGCAGCAGTGACATCCTCCGGTAGCTTATTCCAATGTCCTACAACCCTTCTACTGAAAAATTACTGTCGTAGCCTAGTCCTACTTTGTTTCATAATTAATTTAAGCCGATGACCTCTACCTCGATTTTCCCTATTGAACTCAAACATTCCCTTCAAATATTCAGTCATGGATCTGCCTTCCAAGCAGGTGTTCAGGTGCAGGTGCCTTCCAAGCTCATTCCAACTTGTTTGTGTAGGGATGAAATAAAGCAACAGAGCATATACCAGCATATTACATAAATGTGTTAAAACAATATCAAGATTACAACTCTAAGCCGCTAGATCAACTAGGTAGGTAATATACAAAAGGAAATGATATGGTACAATCATACGAGTCGATTTATATACTTTTGGGGTGGCCCTCGACCCCCGCACCCCCACAATGTTGAGGTCGCCCCACCCCCAATGGTACCCTCGCCCCCCCCCCAATGTTTTTGGCCGCTGGCGGATCCAAGAGGGGCATCTCGGCCAAGCCTCCCAAACCACCTGAAATTGGCAAAAAATTGACACGTTTCCTACTTCAAAAGAAAATCTAAGCAGCTTTTACTAAGAACAATTTGTTTTAAATCACCTCTTCATATAAAGAGGCAAAATCCGTTCATTTTTTTAACATATTTGCAATGTTGGATTTTTAGGCCATTTTCCGAAGAAATCGGCCTTTTGAATGGATTTATTTAATGATTTTTTAGGGGTCAAAAACCAAACTTAAAAACATCCGAGATACCCATTTTGTAGCCCTTGTCATGTGCTATCTTCTGGCGTTTTTTAATTGCATTTTGCTTATAATATGGACTTTGTACGATCGGTTAAAGTTTAGCTGATTTTTTTTCTCTCGTCAAATCGTGTTTGGTGACGACGCTACATCTCGATTTTTTATCTCGACAAAATTGGTTCATTTATGCACAGAATACGTAAAATTGGTGTAGGAGAAGGTAGACCTGTACCCAAAGTTTCACGTTGATATCGCTATTGGTTTTTGAGATATTACAAAAATTCGTCAGGGGTAGATATCCCCCCCCCCCCCACCAGTCAATGGCAGGTTAACATTGCCGTTATACTAAGTAAGGATTCCAATGACCAAGTAAGGACTCGGGCCTCCTGGCGGATGCAGACCGGCCAACACAGTTGGTTTGAAGGACCGTCCGACAGAATTGCAAAACCCATGAGATTTCGTCTGTTTTTGCATTATGAATTGATGAAAAATAACGTCCTTTGTACAAGTTGCCTAGAATTTCTTTAAAATGTGTTAATTTTCAGCCGATTTCGGTGGTTTCGGTAAAGCCTGATAGGCTCCCCTTGGATCTGTCCCCCCCTAATCGTTTGAAAAATCGACACCGCTGGGTACAATCGTAATATACGCATAGATGGCAAAACCATATTCATAAATAGCTTATAGAAGAAGGGAATAAAAATCGTCGACGATATAACTAGAAGTAACGGCACATTTATGAGTTTAAACGAACTTAAAGTCAGATATCCGTGAGTAAGGATTGACTTCCTGACGTATGAGGCATTATTAATGGGCATACCACAGCTATGGAAAGTATCAAAAGCTAGCAAACATAACGTACATACAGATACAGATACAGATAATGTATTCGGATCCTCCATTGCATGGTTTTTATGGCATCCACGTCATTACATAATAGCACATGTATATGAAACGCTATAGTATAAAACACGCACAATAAAACACAATGGTGGCAACGTTAAAAGAGTGGCAGAATGCGCAATCACAAGACAGTCAATACTGGTACAGAGAGGTACATGCACCTATTGTCCAGCCTTTGGCAATAGGCCTTTCCATGCGCGCGCGGCTCGGCACAGGAAGCTGTGCCTGGCGAACTCCGTCCGCACACGGGGCAGCTCGAGCTGGCCGCCATCAGTGGCGCGCGTGCGGCGGTCGGACACGTCGGCGCGCCGCAACACTCGCTGGCGCAACAGTTCTGAGGCGCTGGGGGAAGTGATGAGGTGGCGCATTGTGGCAATGTCGCGTTCGGTGAACATTTCATCAACACTTGGCCACCCCAGCTCCCGTAATGACGGAGTTACATGGTCGCGCCGGCCGAGTCCGGCCACGATGCGGACACCGAAGTGAATCGCCTTTTGGACGCGCAGCTTCTGTGCCGCGGTACAGTTGCCCCACACCGTTATACAATAACGTATGTGGGGGAAGACGAGAGCCTCTATCAACAGCTGCCTGATGCATTTCGGCAGCTTATGTCGGTTTCGCGCCAGACCCACCAGCATACAGTAGCAACGTTGAACAGCATACGCGATGTGGCTGTTCCATGTTAGGTGTGAGTCGATGACGACACCAAGCACCTTGACGCTCTGTGAGGGCGAAATTTTGTCATTGCCGAAATGAACAGAAAAGTCGACGGTGACGTTTTGACGGCGAGATCTCAGGAGGATCATCTCCGTTTTGTCCGGATTAATTTTTAGACGGTTCTGTGTGAACCACTTCATAGATTCATAGACTAGAGAACTTTCAACACGAGTTTTTAGAGCATGGGTGTTTGATAGAAAGTCAGCGTCAAGGAACTGGGCGTCGTCAGCATACATCACGATCCTCCCATATGGGAGGTGCTGCGGCAAATCGTTGGTGAAGAGCAAAAACAGTACTGGACCTAAGATGGACCCTTGGACCACCCCGTGAGTCACGTCTAGCGCGCTTGAACCACCCCGCACGATCTGGGTACGTACATAAACTTTCTGAAAGCGACAGAAATGAAGTACCTTACGCTCACGTTCAAAATCAGAAATATTGTATCACTGATGTGCGAAGCAAGCATTTTTATAAGGATGGAATCAATTTCAGGACACTTAAGGCGGTTGCGAGATGGGAAGAACTTGGCTATATTGATATGAAGTGGAAACAGATCTATATAATTTCATATCAATGCACAAAATCCACCAAACTGCAGTCTCTTTAATATATAATCCTACATAGATATATCCCAACCAGACGATATTTATATATACGAAATGTGATCAATAGTCCTCGATGTTTATACTGCAGAAGCGATGACGCGTTAGAACATTTTTACTAATAAATACTCCTCAAAGCTTATATACTGTAGAAGCGATAACACGTTATAACATTTTTACTAATAAATACTCCTCAATGCTTATACTGTAGAAGCGATGACACGTTATAACATTTTTTACCAGTGTCCGATCATCAAAATAATTTGGGGAAAAAAAAATATTTTGAAGATTACGTATTTGAACGCAGAATGCTTTAAAACACACGTGCTATTTGGGATGTTCAATGAACGAAATGCCATTAACTTAGTAACCCTTCTTGTTAAACAATATATAGTGAGTTGTAAATTATCGTGTAACCAAGTCGAGCAGAATTATGAAGGAGCTAGGGCGTCAATTAAATAAAACGCACAGGCAGAAAAAACATACAGCAACTGTAAATAATGCACATCAGTCATTTGATAATAAATGGCATGACTTGCTGGATGAAAATGATATTGTGAAAGTGTTAAATGTCCGCTAACCATTCACGTCACCATACTAATGACTATATATATATATGTATCACCACCCAGGTGGACAATGGTTGATTCGAGATGTCGCGTTTAGTATGTTGTAGCAACGTATGTACAAGACACAAGGTGTGTGTGTGTGCGTGTGCGTGTGCGTGTGCGTGTGCGTGTGTGTTGCGTTGTGCTGTGTTGTGTTGTGTTGTGATGCATGTGCATGTTAGAAAATAAGTAGGAACTTGTCTCTAAAAAAGTCAGAATGCTGACCATTTACAAATTTGAAGACTTCAATGAGATCCCCTCCTAGCTTTCATACCACTTCATGATTCATCTCCTTCTCTTTTTCTATCTCTTACTCTATGCATTTGTTCGTTCTCTATTTATCTTTCTGCTAAGAATATGCTAATTCCCTGTTTCACTTCCCTTCTCTAAGTATTCACTCCTCTGTTTCTATCCTTTCTTCCTTGTATATCTTTGGTTTTAATATCCTTTTCTCCGTTCGATAGCATGTTCTGTCGCCACTTCTCCCTATAGTCTCATATATTCAACCTTTCCGTCCGCGTCCATCACCCTCCATGACTGTCTCGGCCTCCTTGTCGGTTGTCTGGATGTCTGGTATTTATAAAACCGAACAAATATTATCTCGCTATAATGTATTAGTAAATTGTATATCAAAATGTGGAGTGGATTAAGAAACGGTTTACTGATATTCGTATTACATGTATGTTATTATATTAGCACATTACACAGCAATTGAGCAGCATAACACTAAAGCAGATTCGTTCCCTTATCATAAAAAGTAGTACCACTGTAGTTCTACGCCAGTCGTCACCACTGCAGTTCTACGCCAGACGTCACAGACGCCACACACCCTTTCCTTTGCGCTCCTCCGCCCACTGCCGGCCGCCAACGGCGGTCAGGGCCGCACGTCAAAGGCGCGCCCCAGATCGTCGAGCACCTCCTTGAAGATGAGCGGGTCCATGTTCTTTCCCAGCTGGTAGAGCACGAACCAATCACCGAGCCAGAGACGGTGCGAGACGGCCTTGACATGCTCCTCGGGCGCCAATCGCGCGCGAGCACGCAGAAGTGACGTGCGCAGGGCAGGAAAGAGAACAACGAGCAGACGATAAACGAGCGTCAATCCGCTGATGATGGCGAGCACGACCAGCCAGAACCAGAGAATGACGTACACCTTCTCGTTGACGATGTTGAGCGGGAGGACGCAGATGCCGTCGTGGTTCTGGACGGTGCCCGAGGGGCCGAACGTCTGGAACGAGCACTTGGTGACCTTGGGGAAGACGAGCGTCATCGGGTCGGTGCGGTCCTCCGAGGTGCTCTGCGCGAACTCGAACACGCGCACGCCGTACGTTGTGAACTCGTAGTCGAGGAAGTAGTTGATGAAGAAGATCTGGCCGACGACGTTGACGAAGTTGAGCACCTCGCAGAAGTAAAACTTGATCGCGTACATGGTGTGGTTGTGCATGTTGCTCATGAGGTAATTGACTAGGAGCTTCTTGCGGTCGTTCTTGGCACCATCCTCGACGATCGGGCTGCTGAGCTCCATCACAAGCATCTTTACCTTGCCGCCCTCCCAGCTCTTCCAGAGGAACCGTGGCGTGTAGAACATCAACGCCTGCAGAAACAGCACGAAGCACACCCACTGGTAGTAGGCGTGATACTGCACCGTATCGTCTGTCCGTTTTGTGCCGATGCCGACGTGCGGCGTGTAGCCGCGCTGATGCTTGGTCGCCTGCTCCACACTAAACGTCGAATGGATCCAGCAGTACGTGTCGAACACGTTTTCCGGGATTTCGGAAGAGCTGTAGCAGTCGATCGGGTCTCCGATGTACTGTTGCGACGTTACGAGGAGGGAGAAGATGACGAGCATCACGCTGGTCACCTTGTAGTGCAGCCGGAAGACGTTGTTGTCTGTGCACACGTCGTCAAGCTTCAGCATGCCCTTCACGGAGCCGAAGACGTCGAACATGGTGGCGTTTGTTCAGCAACTCGACAGTAGAATCAACACCACGGCCGTCACCGACGAGACGGGCACACGGAGGACCACAAGAACCGCGCGATGCCACCGACTGCGGCGCGAGCGTATTTGGGCGCGGATCAGCGAGGAGTGAGCACAGAACTCGGCGCGCTGGAAGGAACATCTCGCGATGGTGTGTGACATCACGTCCGCTGAGACCGGAACTCGGAATTATACTGTTTTTCTACCAGGAGAGACACCACAGAGAATCGCCGCCGGAAGAGGTTTCAATGAATCATTCGTCGCAGTAACTGGTCATTGTGGTCAGCCCACACACTCTGGGACAGCCTCATACACAGCCACACCCATCCCCATGGGCGTCGTCACCACTGGGGACACCAGGAACATTGGTCCTAGTGATTTAGTCATCCCTAATATGGTCTAATGTTGGAGTGCACTTGGATTCGTCCATACTCATTTTGAAACCGTGGCGACGCCTTTGGCCCCACACCCTGGGCAGACTGTCCCTATCATCATCATCATCATCATGTATTTCGTTTAGCCTCCATAAAATGGCTTTTATGGCCAAGTGTTATACTGTATGTTTCAGTACAATTACAGCAAAGCACAGTTGAGACTACTCTAATTATCTAAGGATACAACCAATGCGGTAAAAACATGATATCCTAATGACCAAACAAACTACTGCTCATCCGGCCCCCGCAACCACGCCCGCACAGCTCCCCGACATCCGCGAGCGGTCACCGCATCCCGAACATCAGAGAGAGACCGGTTCCACACAGAAGTCTCCCAGTAGGTAACAAACCTTCGGGCCAACTCCCTACGCACCCGAGGCGGCTGCAGTAGACCGGCAAGAGCGCCGCGCGTGTCTCGGACCGTCACGTCATCCGGTACACGACCCGATCTCGCAATGCGTCGGGAGCGCGCGGGTGATGCATGGCTCTGAACATCATGGCTACGTCACGTTCGGTAATCAGGTCATCAAAGGTCGGCCAGTTAAGCTGCTTCAAAAGCGGTGAGACATGATCGCGTTTTTTTTAGAACAAAATACAATGCGAGCACAGTGGTTTATAACTCTTTGCAAATGGTGTCGTTGAGTTGTACCGCAAGCACCATATACAATCAAACAATACAAAATATGAGGAAACACTAGCGCTTCAATTAACAACCTTTTCACGTCAGATGGCAAACGATGAGACATTTTAGACAGGCCGCTGATGATTGCATAGCAACGATGCACCACCAAAGACACATGTGAAGCCCACGTCAAGTTACAGTCAACAGCCATGCCTAAAACCTTAACAGATGATGATGGGTGAATAGCGGTGCCTCCGAAGTTAACACAAAAATATATATCTAAGCGTCGCTGCCTACACCGAACTATCATGACATCAGTTTTGTTTGGATTGATACGCAAGCTATTATCCGCAAACCAAGCGCTCGTTACTTTTAAGCTTGCTTCAACGCGCCACTGAAGGTTGGGCAAATCTACAGTGTTACAACAGTGAATGAATTGTGCGTCATCTGCATACAATACGATTTTGCAGTCGTCAAAGTAAGATGGCAAGTTATTAGTGAATAAAAGGAACAGAATTGGCCCGAGAAGCGAACCTTGAATTACGCCGTGCGTGACAGGCGCGCTCAACAATCCTCCCCTAACGTACTGGGAGCGCTCAGCAAGCCAGTTTTCAAACCAATGGCTGTGTACGCCGTACCAACCTAATTTTTATAAAAGCCTGGTGTGTTTCACAGAATCAAAAGCCTTAGATGTGTCAGCTGTCGTAATACCTGAAATATGACCAGAATCCATATTATCAACCAAGTGACCGATGACGTCAAGCATTGCTGACTCCGTAAAGTGCCCCGGTCTAAAGCCGTGCTGTTCGCTACAAAGAATGTTGTGATCTAACAAATAAGTCATAAGCTGTTCACAGATAATGCGCTCCGTTATTTTTTCGACGGTTCGGAGAATTGACACTGGCCTGTAGTTGTTCGGATCGAGTTTGCAGCCCGACTTGTGTAGCGGAATTACACTAGCCATTTTCCACGACGAAGGTAGCACACCCGACGTAATGGAAGCGTTAATGACATGCAGCAGTTCTGGGCCAGTGGCCGGAAGAGTCATCCGTACCATGTCTATCGTAATGCCGTCGTCTCCGGACGCCCGTGAGCCGGACATACGTCGCACAGCGGCTGCCAGCTCCGGCAGCGTTGCCGGCCGGACGCGAAATGCACCGCTGACCACACAGCGCGGACGCGGAGGGAGGGGACACGGTCCGAACGTTCGCTGTCGATCGCTGCCGCCACCCGCGGTCCCACAGATGCAAAGTGTTTGTTGAGCCGGTCTGACCATGCACTGGTGCCTTTTTCGGTGGCGATGGACTTCCGAGATGAAATCAGAAATCGTTGAATGTCTTTCCACGTGTCGCCGTGAGTTCCGGAAAGACGTGGCAAAGAAATCCGAGCGCGCCTGCGCTAGGGAACTCCTCGCCTGATTACGGCTCACACGGTAGACGTCACGTGTCTCGGGGCTCGGATCGCTCTCGCACGCATTTCTGGCCAGGTCACGTGCTCGCATGAGTGTTCGCACGTCGTCGTTGTCTGTGAGCCTTTGGCCCCACACCCTGGTCAGACTGTCCCTATGTCCACCGTCCAACAAACAAGCGCCCGAAGCACACTAAAAGATACGCCGAGTTCTGGAAATGTAGTTAGAAAATCGGTACTAAGATTTAATGAGACTTAGCAATGCAAAGCTATGTTGAAAGATTGCAAATATTTAACAAATGTGTAGGTATGTTCCGTTGACAACGATGCTATGAAGACTCAAAGATACTTCATCGAAGTGGATTTTCTGTAAGATTCAGCCACCTGCAATGATACTGCATTGATGATACTGTTGATGAAGTAGAGAGTGGCTAGAGGATCGTTGACCCTTTTACCTTTTAAAGGGAATAGGTCACATTGAAATTTGGCTATACGGAGTATTTCGACCTGAAGAAGAAGAAAAAACGAATATAGCATTTGTGTGGACGATATATGGACATCCGTCGAAGAGTTTCAAGTTGCGTGCCCTGCTCGGGGAACGAAACAGCTGAACAGCGTCTTCTAAAAGGGCCCCTTTTAGAAGAAGCTGTTTCGTGCCCAGATCTACTACCACGACTCCTGTGTCGTCGACCTGTGTCGAAATTACTTAGCGTAGCAAGGTAATTATTTCACCACAAGCCGTTTTTCGATCTGCTCTACAAATCTGCTATCTCAGTTCAAAACCCCATGTTAAAGGTGAACTATTCTCTTTAACCCGCGCCGTGCCGGGGGGGGGGGGGTGTGTGTTAGCACCCCTTCGAGTTTTCGAGGATAGCGGAAAAACGGCGGCGTGCAGCGCCGCCGTTTTGGGCGCAGCTGTTCGGGCATCAATTGCCCACATTATGCTTTTTTTAATCATCGAGTCATCTCAGGTCGGGTAACCAGACCAGGTCACGTGACCCCACCTCCAAAAAACGTGTGGTCGTACCACAGTCACAGTTTTGGAATGATCGGTTTTACATTTACAGGATTTCATAAGGTCATATATATCTACAATTCGTATATCCCTGATTTTTGTATATCAGCGACCTAAGGTCGGGTCAATTTCGTGACCTCCCCATTATAAGTAAATGGGGAAATATTCAAATGCTTCCTATTCCAAGGATACGCAATATATCAGTCGAATTCCTTCTGGATCATGTTATTATAGGCCATTCTTGATGACCTAGGTGCCATTTTTGTTCAGTGACCCCTACAGGGTCAGCCGAGGTCATCCGAGGTCACCAACAGTTGTATTTCATTAACTCTCGGCATAATGACGATATAGAAGTGAAACCGACACCAATGTGTTTGTATCGTCGAGGCACGTCTTCCCATATGCAACATGACCTACTTGGGTCAACACTTGACCATGACCTGAGTTCAAATTTTTAAGTTGAACTAACCTGATCAACATTAATAAGAGTCGAAGCGCCTTGACGAGACAAACACAATGGCATCAACATTGTTTCGTTGTCGTTATTAGGTAAAAAGCTATTCGTGAAAACTGTTCTGTAAAAAATAGCCTTTTTGACATTTGATGGGCTCTGGAGCCTAAATCATTGACCTGAAATAAAATCTGAGGATACCTTACCGATTTAATTTTTCAAGAGCTTCCCATTGCCTTTTTCTGTTTGTTCCTAGCGATCATAGTTCCTGTGATATCTGGGGGTTTCTGGAGCGATGTCCTAAAACTGGGGGAAAAAATGGCCTTTGATGACCCTTTTGTACCTCAATATTGGCTTAAAGGAAATAGTTCACATTCAACATGGGTTTTTAACTGAAATAGCAGTTTTGTAGCCCGTGTTGAGAAATCCTTATCTGGAACTTTTATTGGCTGAAAAGACTCTACAGCCGAAGATATTTGACTTTTTGGCGAAGGAATACGGCGCATATTTGCTGTACCGTACCGTCTGAAAGTGCCAGCACTGCCATGGAGCATGCGCAGACCAATAATGCACACCATAACATTAATAATTTACGACCTTCTGTCCTGAATTGGCGCGATGTAGGACCATTTTTGAAAAGAAAAAAAGAAACTATTACAAAATATAATAAAATCGTGTTCTGAAAAATTTCCCGAAGGTGAACTATTTCCTTTAAGGAAAAAATATTTGATTACTTTTGAATATGCCTGTCGAGAGCTTTCGAACGCCTTTTTCTGCGTCTTTCTAGCCCTTTTAGTTTTCGAGTTAGAGGGGGTGTCTACCCCACCCCCGGCACGGCGAAGGTGGCGCCGAGCACCGGCACGGCGCAGGTAAGTTGTTAAACAATTGACATTGTTCGGAAGATAACCTGGTCCATTAACCCGTTCACCCGTTAACCATTTAACAGTTTTAGGAGATTATTTGGCCCGCAAACTCCTTGACCCGTTAACCCGCTGACCGGTTAAAGGGACTAGGGAGTGTGTCTACTGACATCGCTTATTTGGGTTTTTGGCACTGGTTTATAGAACATAATTTTCTGAATCGAACCATGCCTTTCATTTCTCCAGATTCACATTAGTTGCTGAGATTTTCCAAAGACTCCAGGAATTGGCTGGTAGCAAAAAGTTATCGGGTAGACCCCAGGGGGCTTACCACTACTAAAAGTATTGATAATATCAGAATATCGATGCAAATTTGCTAGCATATCGTTAGCGCCGGTCAATAGCATTTCGACAAAACAGTTAGTGAGTGCTGATAGCAGCAACCGAACAGAACTTCTACGGCCATTTTGCTTTTCGACGGTTTGTTAAAGGGAAATAATGACCTTTTTCCACAAAAATGGAGTTAGCACTTGAAATCGCCAGACGAGACCAAAATATATTGTAAATTCATCACATTTTGCATGAAAACTTTCCTACCGAAAGATATTTCAAGTTAAAGTTGATAAGCGTTCCACACTTTTAACGACCGGTACTTGCAAGTACTTTTGGTCCTCATCAAACTGCGGGCTTTTCCCGTATTGTTTTTGTACGCAATGGAGTGGAAAATATATTGTGCGTTCTGCTTGTTGTGATTATATGCCCGGCGATCTTCTAAAACTAACAGCGATTGGAAAAAGTGGCAATAAAATCGGAAGCTCATCGATGCACATCAACGGCGGCATAGTTAGTGGTTGCGACCCTCAATTTTTCAAAATCAATTCATTTGTTTTCAACATTAGGAGTATTGTATAATTTGTCTGTGGCTGTATATAACACTATGCTTTATATTATCATGAAAAATAATAATTTTTCCCCAAAAAAACTAACAAACAATAACACAAAACTGGCAATTAAATCGGAAGCTCATCGATGCACATCGACGGCGACCTATTTAGCGTCGGCGATTTGTTTACAAAGCATTGTCATGCTTCTCGGCGTACTTAACCATCGTGGCGAGTTGTTGCTAGTAGCGCTTTCGTTCTCCATGGCAACCAGGCGTGAGCCAATGAAAAGCCAGAACGTATTCCCTTTCTGGCTTTTGATTGGCTGACGCCTGGTTGCCATGGAGAACGAAAGCGCTACTAGCGTGTGTCCGAGCAGCGCTGTTTGATCGGAAATGTCACAGAGCCTCCAAAAATGCCGCAATCGATGTAAACAATGGTAGGGAAGGGCGAATTTGTCAATGACCTTCATAAAGTACACAAGGTACTTGTTTTGTATTTTTCCCAAACTTACAACTTCGAATTTGGGAATAATTTTATTTAATTCTTAAATTTAAATAAAATGATTTTAAAACCATAGCGGTAGCCTAAGCAATTGTTGCTAACAAAATCAAAAGGTCATTATTTCCCTTTAAAGGAAATATTTCACCTTTGTATTGGTTTTGAACTGAGATAGCCATTATCTTTGGCAGTTATTGAAATCTCGAAAATACTAAGGTCATTTCCCCAAAAACTTAGCCGTTTTTAAGCAATTTAATTTCCCATTTGCAAAATGGGGTCTAGGCTAATGCCGCCGCCGATTGGCTGACAGCCATGTTTTCAGCCAATCCCACGTTGTCAGCCAATCAGCGGCGATCTATATAGCTCAATAATAACGTCATCATCCCAAATTGAAAACCTTAATTTGTATAAAGTTAAGTGATTTTCGAGGGAAAAAAATATCACCATCGTTTTCAACAGCACTTACTTCATATTTTAGACGACAACTAGCGTATATTTGACAACTTTCAGAAAGGTGAAACATTCCCTTTAACATTGTTCGTATCGATTGTTCATTGTCTTGGAAAAAAATGCTCCCCTGTTCCCTGAAAAAAATGCGCCCCTATGCCCTGCCCCCCCCCCCCCCCCTTGAAAAATCCTGAATCCGCCCATGCCAGGACTCATCTTGCCTGTCATCATGAGCCTGAGGTTGTAAAGGTCAATTGGACAAAAAAAAATGCCCAGACAGGGAGAATTCATACAGGCCAGAGCTTGTATTGGTCAGAGCTTGTATTGGCCAGAGCTTGAAAGGGCCAGAGGTTGAAAGGGCCAAAGCTTGTATTGTCCAGAGGTTGAAAGGGCCAGAGCTTGCATTGGCCAGAGGTTGAGAAGTCCAGAGCTTGCATTGCCCAGAGGTTGAAAGGGCCAGGGCTCGAATTGGCCAGAGGTTGAAAGGGCCAGCGCCCCAGCCGAGGTTGGCCAAGGAGGAGTCGGGAAGAATACCAGCGTGACCAATAGTCAGCGGCCACAAGACAGAGGGTGCGGAGCTTATGAACTCAAACAACACAAACACTTGTAAAATATATCCAGCTCCCCACGGATCACGCTGCGAAGCAGCTGCTGCAGCTCCCCGTGTTCGCCGGATTGTTAATGTCGGCAGGCTGCCGCGTGACCCTGACCCGGGTCGTCAGCTGGTTAGGGCGCCGCGGGACTTGGCTCCGCGCCAGCCGACCCAGCCGCGGCTCCGGCCCCGGCCGGCGACAGTGACCTCTCAAGGTCACGTCTACCTCGCTCTGCAGGCGACACTGTAACCGATTAATTGTCTAACCTTTGAAGAGCTTCAGTCACTTTTCGCTGACCATGCGTCACTCCGCTCTTCTTCCCTTTATTACTCCCCGCCGCGGATTCGCCCATATCGCCAGCACATTATTAAAGCCGGCGCAGCGGCTAAAACACCACAAATGCACTACATACGAGTTTTGCACCCATTGCCGATGTTTAGCACATATCGGCGAGCATATCTCGTGCAACACAGATTCACGTTCACTCGCACTGTACTGCAGACGAGAGCTGTCAATGGTAATACAAACAAAAAACGAGGCGACCGTGACCTGGCACTGCCACGCGCGGAGTGCTGACCGGACGATCCGGCTCTCTTCCAGACTCCTCTTCAGCCAACCACGGCTGGGGTGCTGGCCCTTTCAACCTCTGGCCAATTCGAGCTCTGGCCCTTTCAACCTCTGGCCAATACAAGCTCTGGACTTTTCAACCTCTGGCCAATACAAACTCTGGCCCTTTCAACCTCTGGACAATACAAGCTCTGGCCAATACGAGCTCTGGCCCTTTCAATCTCTGGCCAATACCAGCTCTGGCGAATACAAGCTCGGGACTTTTCAACCTCTGGCCAATACAGGCCCTATGAATTCTCCCTGTCTGGGCATTTTTGGTCTAATTGGCCTTTTCAACCTCTGGCCAATATGATTCCTGGGACCTTATAAATTCAGGGCCTTTATGAATATTGGCCAATACAAGCTCTGGCCTTTATGATTCTTGGGGCGTTTTGAATGTCCCCATGATGATGTAGGTATGTTATGCAACACGACCGTTTTCTTCACACGAGCTGCATTTCAGATAATATTGCTTGGCATAGAAAATACATCAATTGCAAAAGAAACACAAGTATGCTTCTAAAACAAGTAAATACTCAATTGGCATGGCTTTCTCTTGTTAATGACCTCAAAATCACCCATTATTAAGGTCCAAAACTTAATTAAATCGTCCGGACTAAATGGGCAATATTCGGGTATTTCTTGAAAATCCGCTAATTTTTGCTGATTTTTCGCGACCCCTAAATCTTTCTTTATTTCATTTTTTTATATAAATATTTTTGGTATCAGCACAGTTAAAATAACGGGAAAAAGTGTGCCACCAAAATGTATTTCCATCAATGTCAAAGTGGACCGCCCTAATGTGCATGTTTGAACATAAATATAAGCTTGTCTCGAGAAGAAAAAAATCAGAATGCTGACCATTTACAAATTTGAAGACTTCAATGCGGTCCCCTCTTAGCCTTCATACCACTCCATCTCCTTCTATTTTTCTATCTCTTACTCTATCTATTTGCTCGTTCTCTATTCTCTTTCTGCTAAGAATTTGCTAATTCTCTGTTTCACTTTCTTTCCCTAAGTATTCGCTACTCTGTTTCTATCCCTTCTTCCTGGTATTTCTTCAGTTTTAATCTTCTTTTCTCCGTTCGATAGCATGTTCTGTCGCCACTTCTCCCTATAGTCTCTTATATTCCACCTTTCCGTCCGCGTCCATCACCCTGCATGACTGTCTCGGCCTCCTTGTCGGTTATCTGGATGTCTAGTAGTTAAAAAACCGAACAAATATTATCTCGCTATAATGTATTAGTAAATTGTATATCAAAATGTGGAGTGGATTAACAAGCGGTTTACTGATATTCGTATTACATATATGTTATTATATTAGCACATTACACAACAATTGAGCAGCATAACACTAAAGCAGATTCGTTCCCTTATCATAAAAAGTAGCACCACTGCAGTTTTACGCCAGACGTCACCATTGCAGGTCTAAGCCAGATGTCACAGACGGCACACGCCCTTTCCTTTGGGCTCCGCAGCCGGCCGCTGCCGGCCGCCAAAGGCGGTCAGGGCCGCACGTCAAAGGCGCGCCCCAGATCGTCGAGCACCTCCTTGAAGAAGAGCGGGTCCATGTTCTTTCCCAGCTGGTAGAGCACGAACCAATCACCAAGCCAGAGCCGGCGCGAGACGGCCTTGACCTGCTGGTCGGGCGCCAATCGTGCGCGAGCACGCAGAAGTGACGTTCGCAGGGCAGGAAAGAGAACAACGAGCAGACGATAAACGAGCGTCAATCCGCTGATGATGGCGAGGATGACCAGCCAGAACCAGAGAATGACGTACACCTTCTCGTTGACGATGTTGAGCGGGAGGACACAGATGGCGTCGTGGGTCTGGACGGTGCCCGAGAAGCCGAACGTCTGGAACGTGCACTTGGTGACCTTGGGGAAGACGAGCGTCATCGGGTCGGTGCGGTCCTCCGAGGTGCTCTGCGCGAACTCGAACACGCGCACGCCGTACGTTGTGAACTCGTAGTCGAGGAAGTAGTTGATGAAGAAGATCTGGCCGACGACGTTAGCGAAGTTGAGCACTTCGCAGAAGTAAAACTTGAGCGCGTACATGGTGTGGTTGTGCATGTTGCACAAGAGGTACTTGACTAGCATCTTCTTGCGGTCGTTCTTGGCACCATCCTCGACGATCGGGCAGCTGAGCTCCATCACAAGCATCTTTACCTTGCCGCCCTCCCAGCTCTTCCAGAGGAACCGTGGCGTGGAGAACATCAACGCCTGCAGAAACAGCACGAAGCACACCCACTGGTAGTAGGCGTGATACTGCACCGTATCGTCTGTCCGTTTTGTGCCGATGCCGACGTGCGGCGTGTAGCCGCGCTGATGCTTGGTCGCCTGCTCCACACTAAACGTCGAATGGATCCAGCAGTACGTGTCGAACACGTTTTCCGGGATCTTGGAGGTGCTGTAGCAGGCGATCGGGTCTCCGATGTACTGACTCGCCGTCACGAGGAGGGAGAAGGTGATGAGCATCACGCTGGTTACCTTGTAGTGCAGCTGGAAGACGTTGTTGTCCGTGCTGACCTCGTTCAGCTTCAGCATGCCCTTCAATTTGCTGAAGACGTCGAACATGGCGGCGTTTGTTCAGCAACTCGACAGTAGAATCAACACCACGGCCGTCACCGACGAGACGGGCACACGGAGGACCACAACGAACCGCGCAATGCCACCGGCTGCGGCGCGGGCGTATTTGGGCGCGGATCAGCGAGGAATGAGGACAGAACTCGGCGCGCAGGAAAGAACATCCCGCGATAGTGCGTGACATCACGTCCTGTGGCCTTTCTCATAAAGAATTTCCACAATCTTACTACAGTAGTAGAATTGTAGTTTCAAGTTTACTATTTACTACTGTCGCGTGTTTCATAAAGCGTAGTGCATTGTGTTCAGGGGGGTCCGCTCCGCCTCTTTAACATGGGGAAAAGGGCGACAAATATTAGCAACGTCCGCAGCTTGGTCGTGTTCATGCATCTGCTCATGAGCCAAGTTTTGCTGCCAACAGATTGTTGGCGTCTGCCGTTCTTGTCTGCGTCTGCATCAGCGTCTGCCGTTCTCGACGCTCATTGGTCGACGGCTGATGACTAGGACGTGGGTCAGAATAGTCAAACATCATTTGCTTACGTAACGTTAAATGCATGGCGCCGTGCGGAGGGCATGGGTGTCTAGGAGCTTTTCGAGGATTTTCCTAGTTTGAGAAAACGTTGGGAGTTATACAAATGTATATGTGAAAGGCCAATTAATTCTGATGCGATGTAACGCGACGTATTTACTATTTAGAGACCGCACGGGGAGGGAGAGCTCCTGCTACGTACAGCGCCCTGGCGCATGCGTTGCCAGGCAACTAGAGTTGCAGAATTCTGGTCCCAGCGTCCCAGCGCTGGGACCAGACCTGGTCACGGCTGTGACTGAAGCTGTGACTGGCAAGGCCAGCGCCATAGGGTTAGCATTGCAGCGCCGTGACTAAAGCTGTGACTTGCCAGCTCATGCCGTGGCCGTGACTGGGCTGTGACCAAAGATCTCAGATTTTCTGCACTGGTCTCTACAGGCAACATTACAGGGGCGGCGGAAGAGGGGGCAGGGGGCAGTTGCCCCCCCCCCCCCCAAAAAAAAATCAGCCGAGGGGCGCTTTGTGTTTGGCAGGGGCTGCGGATTCCTAGGGAAAGCCAAGGGAAGCCAAGGGAGGCCTCTGGCCACCTGAGGGGGCGCTTTGGCCCGCCTGAGGAGGCGCTCTGGCTGCCTGAGAGGGCGCTCTGGCCGCCTGAGGGGGCACTCTGGCCGTCTGAGGGGGCCCTCTGGCCGCCTTAAGGGGCGCTCTGGCTGCCTGAGGGGGCGCTCTGGCTGCATGAGGGGCGCTCTTGCCGTCTGAGGGGGCGCTCTGGCTGCCTGAGGGATGCTCTGGCCACCTGAGGGGGCGCTCTGGCCGCCTGAGGGGGCGCTCTCGCCGCCTGAGGGAGCGCTCTGTCCGCCTGAGGAGGCGCTCTGGCTTCCTCAGGGGGCGCTCTGGCCGCTCAAAGGCTCTGGCCACCTGAGGGGCGCTCTGGCAGCCTGACGGGGCGCTCTGGCAGCCTGACGGGGCGCTCTGGCAGCCTGAGGGGGTGCTCTGGCAGTGGCGGCGGAAGAGGGGGAGGGACAGGGGAGGGGCAGTTGCTCCCCAAACTCAGCCGAGGGGAGCTTTGTGTTTGACAGGGGCTGCTGGCCTGAGAGGGGGCGCTCTGGCCGCCTGAGAGGGGGCGCTCTGGCCGCCTGAGAGGGGGTGCTCTGGCCGCCTGAGAGGGGGCGCTTTGGCCGCCTGAGAGGGCGCCTCTGGCCGCCTGAGAGGGGCACTCTGGCCGCCTGAGAAAGGGCGCTCTAGTCGCCTGAGAGGGGGCGCTCTGGCCGCCTGAGAGGGGGAGGCGGTCTGGCCGCCTGAGAGGGGGTGCTCTGGTTGCTTGAAAGGGGGCGCTCTGGCCGCCTGAGAGGGGGTGCTCTGGTTGCCTGAGAGGGGGCGCCCTGACCGCCTGAGGGGGCGCTCTGACCGCTTGAGAGGGGCCCCTCTGGCCGCCTGAGAGGGGGCGCTCTGGCCGCCTGAAATAGGGCCCTCTGGCTGTCTGAGAGGGGGCGCTCTGGCCGCCTGAGAGGGGTCGCTCTGGCAGACTGAGAGAGGGCGCTCTGGCCGCCTAAGTGGGGGCGCTCTGGTCGCCTGAGAGGGGCGCTCTGTCCGCCTGAGAAGACTCTTTTTCCGCCTGAGGGACGCTCTGGCCGCCCGAGTTTCAAGGCCCCATCTTACATGAATTTGAAAGGAAATAGTATCCGTTCACGAAAACACATGTTAATCCGGATGAAGCAATATGCCAAACGTTTATATTTGATACACAAAAGCGTATACTTCAATAGACCACAATTTAGCAGACTTAAAAATTGTGAGGTTCAAGGCATAATTTAGCAGACTTGTAAATCGTGAGGTAGAATCAAGGTCAATTGAAACCCTGGCGGATCTTTAGATACAAATATATTATTTAATGATCAGCAAGGCAAGAACACATTCCCTTTCGTTAGACAAAACGGTTGCTTATATCTATGCGAAGTTAAAGTTTCATCCGATTCTATCCAGTTTATGAAACACTTGTTTATGTTCCACTTCAAAATTTCTGTGACGTTTCACGCATCCCTATTTCAAAGCCAGGATGAACCATAAAATATGTTACAAGCGCTTTGTGATACAAAATTGGATCCGTTAGTATGGTGTTGTTAAGAACGTTTTTTTTTTGTTTGTCAGCGTTCGTACGTGTTGTTGGAACGTCTTTTTATTACCGAGTGGGTGCGAAGCGCCCGTGAGGTTTCTCGTCAACTTACTAGACAAATTTACATTTGACCCGGCCCGACACGGCCCGACCCGACCCGGCCCGTCCCGGCCCGACCCGGCTATACAGACGCTTTTCGGAAGCTAATAACTTTGCAACCACTGCTCCGATTGAGATTGAGTTTTCACCATTGGATAGGTCCATCAAATCAATTTTGTTCTTGGTATGGTGCGTTCTGATAGAGGTGGTACCACAGCGCGTGGCAGTTGGCAAACGCGAACGTCGAAATGAACAAAAACCTTCATAAAATGATTCTTGGTCAAAAATGGCTGTATTATTTTTAAGCATTAATTTATACGCTGGAGCATGCAACGCTCAGGACGCACTCGCTTTTGGCGGATTTGAGAAAGGAGATCATGAACATTTTAATACAACTTATTTTTTATGTTGGCATACATTGAGGCCTGGCAATTTTTCTGGAGGGCAATTTTTCTGGTGTACTCCCTTACCGTTTCATATTTCAAACCTGTTTTAGCCTTACCAGAGTACGCTCGCCCGGTCATCGCCCAAAAAAGGCGTTTTATTGGTCTACGAGATGGTCTAGGGGTCCGGGGGTGGAGACAGCCCCCTCCCCCCGTAGGTCACAGCGCAGGGAGCGAATGCGAGCGGGTCCCTGTGGCTGTAATTTCTGTAAAGTTTAGGTCAGGTTCGATTATGTTATAACAATTTTGTAATTACACTTTTGTAATCACAATTTTGTAATTACATTTTGTTTTATTCCAATATTTTAATAACATATCGAACCCAGCGAAAAATAGTCTGCCTACACATTGTTATTCATCATGAAGGTATATAATCTTTCATCACTCTATCTTTTGCGAATATGTACCAAACTTCTATGAAGTATGAACAATCAACTCTCATTTGAAAAAAGTGCATTGAAATCGGCAGTTTAACTTGGCCCCGGACGGCGAACTATTTAGTGTTCACGACTCATTAAAAAAAAATCCCATAAATTGTCAACGAACAGGTATTTAATATATTACAGTGCACACATGAAATATTTATATAAACCGTTTATTCATAATCAATCAATACACGTTTCAGAAAACAGTGATGAATTCCGCAGATTAACTTGGCCAAGGACGGCGACGTATTTAGTGTATGCGATTTGTTTCATTGACCGATCAGGGACGTTGTCACGCTTCTTGGAGCACTTACTTCATTGCTGGCCCTATGACTTGTTTATAAATAACATTCAAACCAGAGATAGTGATGGATTATACTGTTCGTCACCATATGTTAGTACACATTTTTGTATTTCCCATTATTTAATTTTTGCAATAGAAAATGTTGTTATTTCACTTTTACATTGAGGCACGATCAATTTGAAACCACACATGTCCAGGGGTGGATCCAGGGGGGTGGGAGGGGAAAAGGGGCCATGCCCCCCAAAAAGTTCTGATGCAATGTCTTGCCCCCCCCCCCCCCCCCCAACAGTCGGACGTACAGTTGTAAAAATTGACTTTGCAGCAGTCACAATCCAGCTATCCACAGTGAAAAACTTGAAAATTTCTCGCCGTTTTGCAGCATGACACAATGCGCAATTGCTTATACAAATTTGGAAAATGGGAAAATAAATTAATTAAGTGTCTGGCAGTCTCTCCTTGGCAGTACCTAATTGCTAGCCCCAGGGCCCATTCCCTTCATAAAATATTAACTTTCAAGCGGGCTACATGCTTAGCTAGTCTGCCGAGTTCCGAAAAAAGGTGACGCGAACGCAAAGACGCGGACATCGGCACCCGGCAGCTGCTCCAGCGGTGCCCAACTTGCTGGACCGAAGAGCTATTAGTGAGACCAGGCCAGGACCATCTCCCCAAGCCATCTTGACCCAGGCTCCTCCAGATCCGCAGGGACCATTTATGTGCGGAAAAGTCGTTCTGCTTTCGGAAAATGAGGAAAAGCAAATGTGTGCGGAATTATGTGCGGTATATATATATAAATATGCGTTATTATTAATTATGTGCGGGAAAGTCTTGCTGCTTTGAAACCATCTGTTACCAGTTGTTTGTTACAGTTCGGTACTTATTTAGACAGTTATTATTAGCATATGCACTATTGAGCGCTGACTGCCACCGGTCATCGTAATTTACTATCGGAAGAATACGCATATTAAAAACTACCTTAATTTCAATATTTTTAATTATACCGAGATGTGCAACCAGGAATAGGGGTTACCTGAGTCTGGTTCCAATATTAAGATTTCGTTTTCCACGACCTAAAATTGACATTTTCACGCCGCTTCGCGGCGTCACATCGGTGGCCATCGTCATAACGAAGCCATCGGCATAGTCTTCGGGCGCTAAATAGCAAGTACCTACAAAAACATGAAAGTCCACATAACACAATGCTGTAAAGGCATACAAATAAGGCAAAAAAGGCAAAAAATGAATACACGCATACAAAATGGGTAATTTGTCTTTCGTCATTTTAGCCGACCCCCCACTCCACTCAAAAATTATCGGCGACGCCCCTGGGTACAGCTGACAATTGACATAGTTTTGCTCAGTGTAAGGCAATGTCGGAACAATACAAACTGCAAGCTGACTATTTTTCCTTTTCCGATATCCCAAAAGGTCGAAAAGCTAAAAAAATAGAAATCGTGTAGTTGCAAAATAACGTGGGCGAAATCCGGGAAGAAATTCGAAATTGGGGGTAGGTAAGGTCCGCTAAAAACGGTTTGCCCACCCCCTTAAGAAAAACGGCCGGCTGGATCCGCCCTTGTACATGTGTCACATAAAAATCCAGGTAAATAAATGAAAAGGTGAATATTTCACTTTAATACATGCTTTGTATGTAGTAACTACATACAAAGCATATATTAAAGTGAAATATTCACCTTTTGATTACATTGTAGTTTGTCCCAGGGGAGCGCCATTTACCTTGTACATCTCTATTCAGCTGAACGTTCCTAAAACTATGCATACTAGGTAGCCACGGTAAAACTATTGAATGTTACTAATTATTGGGACACAGTCAATGCACACGTGTGCTCACGTACCGTTTCATATTTCAAACCTGTTTTAGCTTTACCAGAGCGCGCCCGCTCGGTCATCGCCCAAAACGGCGTTTTACTGGTATAATATTGTGGCCTAAATCCGAGGAGATATCATTTAGCGCCATTTCTTCTTCTTTTTTTTGGGGGGGGGGGCGCTTGACCCGAGGGGGCGCCTTGAGTTTCTTTGCCCCCATCCGAAAATACCTTCCGCCGCCACTGGGCAACAACACATTGCGTCGCGCCGCGGCGCCTACTAGCGGATCCAGGAGAGAGGGGGAGGTATGGCAGCCATGCCCCTCCCCTAGACGAACTTCTAGACAAACCTCCTGAAGTTGGCGCAAAATTGCCATATTTCCTGATATAGAGGAAAATCCGAGCGGGCGGGATGCTGTGGTTCGGAGACGCGGGGCGGGAAGTGTAATTTTAAACAGTTACTTTGAATTGCTTGAATGCATTCGACAATCGACTTATCTAATCAGATTTTCATGAAACTCGTCAAAAAGATGAGAATATCTATTTTTGTGGGTAGGCTTTGGCCTTTGCCAAGAACTGTCAGACGCTACATCGCAAATTGTCAACTGTAAAACAGCAACTTGGTTTTATTTATCAGATGAGCCTAGTGGAATTTTTCCTTAGCCATAATGTGGGTCGCATGATTTAAATTCAGACTATTTGAGTGTTATCACTGTTTGAGTATTGTATGTGGTGGCTGTCCGGTCTGCTATCGTGAGTCAAAGGACGGTTAACTTTGCCGGTCCAAAATCTAAATAGTTTGAGTCCGATGACAATTTTCTCAACGGCATAAGATACATCGTTCAATTTGTGACAGATTGCTATCTTAATTTTAACAATCGGTCGGCAAATGAAGAAATCAGGCGACACACACTGGAGGAACGTGCGCGTTGGCGTTTTACGTACGGCGGTCCGGCCGGAATCGCCGGTCAGTGGAATTTGTCGGCCCATAACTTAAAAAAATTGGGTCGCATTGCAATTTTCCCAACGTCATCCAATATATCGCTTAATTTTTGGTAGATAAACATCTTAAGTGTAACAATCTGCCGGTGAACGAAGGAACCAAGTGGGAAAAAACGGGGAGAGTACGCGGCCAGCCGGATTCACCGGGCAGCAAACTGTTCTGACCCATAACTTAAAAAGTTTTGGGTTGGATTGCAATTTTCGCAACTGCACCTATTACAACGCTTAATTTGTGGTAGATAGACATCTTAAGTTTACAAATCAGCCGACAAACGAAGGAACCAAGCGACACAAAAGCAGGAAGGGTCTACGCGTTAACCCTACGTAGGCGACCGGCCGGCCGGCCGCGTGACCCACCTCCACGTCACAGCAGCTGCGGGGTCGTTGCAACTAAATTACGAGTTGCCATTTTTCGGCCGGAGCGGTCTACCTGGTTTACATAGCCTTGATTGTACTGTTGTAGGTTAGTAACTTTGTCAAGGTTAGTAAGAGCTAGGAGTGGGTCACTCCAAGACATAAATGAAGTATTATTACTGTTCCCTCGCATAGAATGTGCGTGAAGAGTATTCTGATGGAGCTGATGGAGCTGAATTTCTGATGGAGCCAGACGGCAGGATTTTATTAAGAAGCTGTTTGCCGTAATTAAATTACTCCTGCCACCTTGCGTTTGAAAAGAAAGCTAAGCTTCTGAACTCGCCGTTGCGTAATATAAACAAAATATTCCGATGGCCATCTTTGCGTGTGTCGGGCGGTTGGTTCCGTTGTGGTAGTGTATTGCTACCGAATTTAGAAACCTGAAGACTGTGTCAGTGCGTCAATACAAAGTAAGTAATATCGGTTAATTAAAACCCGGCTTGTAATTCACCTTTCACTAGTTTGGCAACTTCCAAACGTTATAGGCCTATAGATGGGCGGATGCTGGGTCACCTGCGTTTGGGTTGCAGGTATACTTTATGGTAAAATAAAGACACATTTTGCTTTTTGTATATGGCTGTTTTGTAATATACGCTAGGAAAATAATGTTAAGTTATTTATTTTGTGTAATCGGTAGCGTCTGAAGGTATTCTTAATTTATTTAGTGAATATCATTTTACATTTGTGTTGGGTATGTTTGGTAGTGTTAAAGGGATTATACGGGTTTTTCCCAGAATAATTGAGTTACATAGTAAAACGTACTATAAAGGTGGTAGAAGTCCCACGGTAGCCACATTTTTTCTGGAAATTACCTCTTCTGCACGTAAGGACATTCCAAAGTGCGCGGTGATGCCACCGCGTATTTTCTGCAGGACCGGCTGAGGCAGAACCAGTCATCTCTTTTATGCTAATACAAACACCTCGCTTATGGCATATTTCCGGTAAAATAAGCAATATTTGAAAGAAAATAAACTTCTTTTGTTCCAACGACACCAGCAGTTACCTAGTTTTCCAATAAAATTCTATATTTTTCATGAATTTTCATGCCAAAAAATTAATACGCCACCACCAAATCCTCAACGCTAAAGGCCGGAGATAAGAAAACCACAACAACACAAAACCTCAACGAACAGTGTGTAGTAATACATAGTCGCCAACTTGTTGCCTATAACCAACTTGTTGCAACAATGTTACATAGTGCCATTGTTGCCAACTTAGACGCACGGAAATGTTTTGACCGATTATGGCATGCCGGCGTCCTGCTTCAGGCCAGTGACCACCTGTCTCGGCGAAGCTGGGCGCTCCTTGCGTCTTGGTACGCACATCTGACAGCGCGAGTCCGTTTTGGAGGGGCGCCGTCGGACGCCTTCGGCGTGCGCCGAGGGGTTAGACAGGGGGCGTTATTATCGCCGTGTTTAACCAACATGTTCTTGCTGCCGCTAATTCAGCAGCTTGATGACAGCGGCTTAGGTCCGCTGGTCTATGGCCATCACGTCCCGGTAGTTGCCTACGCGGATGATCTGCTCGTGATGTCCAGTAATACACGTGATTTGCAAAAAATGCTAGACATTGTTACCAAATTCTCAATGAGTTGGAGGCTAGAATTTGTAAACTCGAACCCAAGCATGACCAAAAGTCATTGTTTCATTTTCGGAGCCGGACTCTTGGCTCAGCTGCCTGAGTGGCACTTGTGCGGACAGGCATTGTCGTACAGGGAGGAGACAGAGCACCTGGGAGTGCAGCTTCGCTCGCAGCTGCAAGGCGCCGATCACGTGAACGCGCGACTGCGCAGCGGTAGAGGGGCTTTCTTCGGTCTCACGCCAGCTGGCATGTTTAACTCGCACCTGCCGGCGGCAGACAAGGCCTACTACCTCTGGCGCGCTGTAGTGTCACCGGCTATGCTAAATGGCTGTGCACTGTGCTACCTGAGGTCCGCTGACATTGCGCGCCTGGAGTCGTGGCAGGCGACAGCCATCAAATCTGCGCTACGGTTGCCTCGCATAGCACACCATACAGCACTGCTGGCGGCGCTACAGATACCTAGCGTGCAGGTAGTGCTTCGCCGCGCATTAATAAAGGCCTTCAGCAATGCATTTCGCGGTGAGCATCGCCTTCGCTGTGTTTTATTAAGCAGTTTAGCGCGTGTTGCCCTCAACGCGACTTCCACGTGCAACACGGGTTCGCTGGCAAATTATATGCTTGTACTGTGTGGAGGGAGCCTTGCGACGCTATTGCGAGTTGCCGGAGGGCGCGTCGACCGGGAGCTATTGGATACCCCGGCCCCTCTGTGGCCTTACCGACTCCCTCCGGTGGCTTCTGGCTCAGAATAACCAGGACGCCTGGGGCCTCATTCGGCTTTTGGTGTTGCCTCATGGGTGATCGTGTTTGAGTGTGTGCCGGTGAATGGCATGGCCTATATGTGGGCGCGTATGCGTGTATGCGTGTGTGGATGTGTATATACATACCTACTTACCGTTTAACCGTACCTACTGACATGTGCTTTGTCCCCATGTAGGGATGTCTGAATAAATTGATTGATTGATAGTCCCGACAGTTTTGAATTGCATAATAATTTTGTGATCCAGTGTAGGACTTGCAGATAATTCAAAACTCTAAGATTAATCTTATGATAAAAGTGGTAGACAGTAGTGCCGATCAAGTACTCGTTATCTGATACTAGTCTCGAAAAACGCCCAAGTTTTAACGCTGATAATTGCTGAAATAATGGACTAAATGAGCATTGAGGTCCCTGTGATATGTCTTAAAGGAAATAGTTCACCTTCGGAAATTTTTCAGAACACGATTTTATTATATTTTTTAATACCGTTTCTTTTTTTTCTTTTCAAAAATGGTCCTACATCGCGCCAATTCAGGACAGAAGGTCGTAAATTATTAATGTTATGGTGTGCGTTATTGGTCTGCGCATGCTCAGACCAGTGCTGGCACTCTCAGACGGTACGGTATATCATATATGCGCCGCATTCCTTCGCCAAAAAGTCAAATATCTTCGGCTGGAGAGTCTTTTCAGTCAAGAAAAGTTGCAGATAAGGATTTCTCAACACGGGCTACAAAACTGCTATTTCAGTTCAAAATCCCATGTTCAAGGTGAAGTATTTCCTTTAAACGTGTTTAACCCGCGCGGCGCTGGGGTCTCCATCCGAACGTGCGGTGCGGGGGGTAAATTTTACCCCCCCCCCCCCCTCGTATCTTCCGAACCAATAACCGCAGCAAGACGCGCAAGGCGGCGATCGAAAGCTCTCAGTGAGAAGAATCTAACGTTTGTCCGAAATTATTCACATAAGGTCACATGTCAGGTCACGGTCAGGTCAAGTGTCAAAATTTCAGTATTTGGGTTTTTGGGCTATACTTTCCATCCAAAGCCTTGTATTGCAACTATTATCTCACAAAGTGCTCCCAAATGTATAATGTATCTCCCGCATAAGTAAAAGTGAAATTTTAAGCAAAGGTCAAGGTCAATGTCAGGTCACAAAAGGTCACAGGTCTACGAAAGCCATGCGACACATGTTGTATGGGTTATTTTGCACGTATAATTCGATAGAAGCAGCCATTTTCACAGCCTGACACCATATAATCGCCCTCAGGTCAAGGTCAGGTCACACATAAGGTCAAAATTTGAAATTGATTAATCTAAATAAACATTGCATGTTTCTAGACTAGACTAGTTTCTAGACTTGTCTTCGAAATACAGTGGTGGCATTTATTTGTCTGTATCTGGTCAGTAAAAGCCAAAAAACGCAATTAAAAAAATGACGTCATGAGTTACTTATTCTTAGAGAGCCATAAGTCAGTCAAAAATAAAGAAATTGCTTTGAAATTTGGTTTGAACATCGTTCATACTCGGCTCTCTAATATATTTTCCGGTTTTTTGAAAATTTTCAAACAAAAAACTTTTGTGGAAATTCTTCCCCAAAAATCAGTTTTTTGCATTTTTGGGGGTCACAAACCCAAAATTTTGAATATCTGAGATAGCCATGTTAAAGACAATGTTATTTCCTTTCTTTTGACGCCTTTTATTTGCGATTTCCATCAACACGCTATTTTCTACGATTTTTCAAACATTTAACGTTTTTTCACCAAAAATGACATGACATGACGTCAATAAAACGTCATTATCTCCTCCAAATTTTCACGAATTTCAACAAAATTATAGCATAAGATGTAAAATTGATGCACCATAAGGTATCGCAAGTTTCACTTCGATATCTGTTATAGTTTTCAAGTTATGGAGAAAATCCGGGAGGGGGGGGGGGGGTAAAATTTACCCCCCCAGCGCCGCGCGGGTTAAAGCTCATACAACTGCAAAAGAGTGCATTTACTTTCAGGACGGAAACCCGTATAATCCCTTTAACTGTTGAACAAGTATCACACATATTCCGAATGATGCCAAGTTATGTTTTAATAGGAATGCTTATCAGTAGGACGTTTTACAGGGGCATTCTCGTACAGACTTACACAATATTTCGATTCAGACAATGCAATGACTTATAACCCAGTACGTTCTTTTTCTCTCACGAACACAATATCTGCTGCCTTGTTTTTGTTAGTCGTCAAGACAGACCTGCATATATAGACTGTACCGCATAACATACGAGAAACGCGGTACAGTAGGTATACCACAGTGGCGGATCCAGGATTCGGTCAAGGAGGGGGCAACGTAACAAAGTGGGCCCACCATGTCTTGGTGGGCCCCTCAGACCTTAGGAACCCCTGAAGCCTTGGTGGGCCCTTTTGACCTTGAAGAAAATGTAGGCAAGAATGGACCCTTTTAGTTCAAAATATGCCTTTACATGCTAAAATCGGCCTCTATAAACCAGAATAGGGCCTTTTCAAGCCAGAAGGGGCCCTCTGGAGGTCAGAGTGGGCCCTCGACCCTCTGGAGGCCGGAGTGGCCCCTACGGAGAACAGAGAGTGCTCTCTGGAGACCAGAATGGGCCCTCTGAAGGTCAGACTCAAGTGTCTCAAAATTTGTCGATTTGGGTGGGAAATAACACCAAAATTTGAATTATTTTTTCACTCTATCTCCCCATTTTAGGAGTGAATTTTCCACTCCGAAATTATGAATTGTGATATTGATTCTGACATAAATATTGACTCACAGTAGGTACACGATTTCAACGAAAACTACTGCTTTTCATATTCAAAATAGAAATCAATATTGAACAATTTTATGCATAATTTTCCACTCTCGTGATCTTTTTTGGCTCGAATTTTCCACTCTGACACCCAAGCAAAAATAGACTTTTGGGACACTGGGTCAGAGTGAGCATATTTACTTGCAATTTGTTTGAAAATGGGGTGAAATTCGTTTCGAGTCATTCGATCGGCTATGGGGCCCCTTCGGGCTATTGGGCCCATTCGAGGCTCAAGGGGGGCATGGCTCCATGCCCCCACCCCTATGGATCCGCTACTGGTATAACATATAACACTCAGTGAAGTATGCGTTAACGCCGACTACTGACTGAAGGCTTTACTTAACCCGCGCCGTGCCGGGGGGGGGGGGGGGGGTAGCCTCCCCCTCAGGTTTTTTCGAGGATAGCGGGAAACGGCGGCGTGCAGCGCCGCCGTTTATGGCACAGCTGTTCGGGCATCAATTACCCACATTATGTAAAACAAAAATACCTCGGGTCGTCTCAGGTCAGGTCACCAGACTAGGTCACCTGACCCAAACTCCAAAAAAACTTGTGGTCGTACCACAGTCACAGTATTTGGATGATCGGTTTTAAACTTACATGATTTCACAAGATCATATATATATATTTTTTTCGATCCGTTTTTTTCGACCCGTTTTTCGATCTGCTCTACAAATCTGCTATCTCAGTTCAAAACCCCATGTTCAAGGAGAACTATTTATTCCCTTTAAAGGGAATAGTACACCTTTAACATTCGTTTTTAACTGAGATAGCCAGATTGTCGGGAGTACTGATAAATCTCCACATCTGAAATTTTTATTTCGAAAACAACCTAGTTGCTGAGTTTCAACGCAAAAACCGTTGGGTATATTTGGTCATATTTTAAAGGGCCAAATTTTGTGACGTTTCGCATACGTCATTAGTACCGCTATCGCACTTCGTTTTCGCTATTTGAACCGACCGTCACCGAAACGCATCATGTGTTCATAAGCTATAAATATTATTGGCCATAACGTTGTCAATTTCAATTTCTATTGGATTTCCAATTAAAAATAATGCCGCCACTCGTCTTGAAAATGCACATCTTTTGATGGGTGGTTCGTACCTGTAAAAGGTAGCGTCACCAGGCGATTTGTTTACATTCTGCACCGACCGCTGTGTGACGTCACTGGGCGTCTCTTCGCCCGCGTCCCGCTTGTGGAGCCAAGTATCGGTCGGCCGCCAAATCTAGTTCGTGGGATGTAATTTGGTGTGGTACACCCGTACTTCAACAAACTGTAGTCATTCGATATCTGTGATACATTTTTTTTTACGAATCATCAAGCTACGGTTCATTTAATCAGCTGTCCATATTCCGACACAAGAAGAGCGAATATGTATTTTGCAACACTGCTCAAGGTGGCCAGCATGTCTCACATAGTTTCCCGACGGGTTGTGACACCCCTCCGAGTGCCATGACAGACTGGGATCCTTCTCAGACAGACAGAGACAGTGTTTAGTTACGGTAAACAGAGCTTGCGTCAAGCCAGCAGCAGACAGCAGCAGGGCAGAGTGCGGCTCTCGCCTCCGCCCTCAGTGGCACACAGCGGCAGACAGTCACACACAGAGGCAGACAGTCACGCAGTGGCACAAAGCAGTAGACAGAGGCAGGTCTGAGTGCCGCTCTCGCCCCCCACTCCCACCCGACAGCGGCACAAAGCAACATACTGTGGCACACACGGCACGGCATTGTCGTTCTCGCCCCCTACCTCGATGCCAACAGCGGCAGACCAGACAGGCGAGAGTGCCAATATCGCCACATTCTTCGGCGGCGGACAGCGACATGCCAGAATACAACTCTCGTTCGTTCGTTCGTTACTCCCTCCGGCTCGCATCCCGGGTGTAGCCATTGCAGCTCAGTTGGGCGCGGAATCCGGCGGCCAAGGCCGCCACCACACCATCATCGCGCAGGGTAGTCGGGTCCGGGTGGATGACGCCCAGGTGCCGGAGGCGAACTCTGACCAGGGCGGGGCACCGCTGCAGCACGTGCCGCGGTGTGTCAGCCTCTTCTCTGCATAGCCGGCACAGGGCGGCGGGACATCTCTCGGCGCTGCCCTGCCCTCAGCCGAGCCTAGGTCGGCGGCCGATCCGGTGGAGGTACTGCTCCGAGCCGCTCCAGTGCCCGGCTCGGAGCTGCCGGATGTCCACCGTAGCGAGACGGTCGCCGTCGCCGCCCGGGCCCCGCTGGCGGGTTTCATGATCCTTGTACCGCCCGCCAGGCCATGATCGCTGCCAGGTGGAGGTGGCGGATCGGGAGACGGCCTTCTGGGTGGTGGCGACGTCGATGGGCGTGTATTGTTGGAGGAGGGCGCTGGCCTCCTTTGCGAAGACGTCCGCTCACTCTCGCCAGCGGCGGCGGCCGGGCTACGGAAGGACAGCGGCGGGGCGGCGGAAGACGACGCCATGGCAGCGACAGGGCAGCGGCAGGGCGGCGGAAGAAGACGCCAGGACAGCGGTCTGTATGCGGTCGCGCAGCGGCCGTTTAGCGACAGATGGTGACAGGTCAGCAATGACTTGGAGCTCCGCCAGATCACTCGGAGCTCCAGCTGTGCTGGCGAACCTGGTTCGCTGCTCTTTCATGTGCCTTGATCATCTGCGCGAGCGGCATTCAACTACCTGAGCCGCAGGTGGAGGCGACACTGCCACCCGAGTCCGGCACGCCTCCACTGCCACCAGAGTCCGGTACGCCTCCACTGCCTCCAGAGTCCAGCACGCCTCCACTGCCGACGGAGTCCAGCACGCCCCACTGCCACCAGAGTCCGGCACGCATCCACTGCCACCAGAGTCCGGCATGCCTCCACTGCCTCCAGAGTCCGGCACGCCTCCACTGCCGATGGAGTCCAGCACGCCTCCACTGGCACCAGAGTCCGGCACGCATCCACTGCCACCAGAGTCCGGCACGCCTCCACTGCCTCCAGAGTCCGGCACGCCTCCACTGCCGACGGAGTCCAGCACGCCTCCACTGCCACCAGAGTCTGGCACGCATCCACTGCCACCAGAGTCCGGCACGCCTCCACTGGCACCGGAGTCCGGTACGCCTCCACTGCCTCCAGAGTCCGGTACGCCTCCACTGCCACCAGAGTCCGGTACGCCTCCACTGCCACCAGAGTCCGGCACGCCTCCACTGCCGACGGAGCCCAGCACGCCTCCACTGCAGACGGAGTCCAGCACGCCTCCACTGTCTACGGAGTCCAGCACGCCTCCACTGCCTACGGAGTCCAGCACGCCTCCACTGCCACCTGAGTCCGGCCACGACTCCACTGCGACCAGAGACCGGCACGCCTCCACTGACACCAGAGTCCGGCACGCCTCCACTGAGTTGTCTGTCTTCCTGTAGATATGCAACACATTGGTAAATAAATGCAGGGATGTAGCTATATGCACTAATTTCAATATGGTGTGACAAAACATATCACCTTTCTTTGCACTTCGAATTATAGGCTATTAAACTGCATCAAATTTGTATTGTGTGTGACACACAAGCAAATATTTATTGAATTGGCAAACACCAATCTCTTCCAAGACAATCAATACATATTACACACTATGTCAAAATTCCCTCGCCCTACTGGAGGTTTTTCACCTTCGCCCTACAGGGGGGTCCTAAAAAGACCCCCGGTTAACTTCCAAACCAAGCAACATAGAGCAACGCGGTAAGAACCAACATGTTGCCCGTCATGTTTGGAATCTAATGGTATGCATTTTTTAGGTTTCGGGTCAACGAGTGACCTTCCAGGTCAAGTGAATGACCTTGATCGACCACGTCAAGAACAGCGATTTTGCTCCGTCAGAAAACCTCAAAATTAAAAATTGGTAAATGTAAATAAAAATGAATGTTCCTAGACCAGTTTTGTCTCAGAAATACAGAAAAGATAATAATTTGTTCGTATCTGGTAAAAAAAGTCCAAAAAGTTATTACAAAAATGACGTCATGAGTTTCTTACACTTATGGAGCCATCACTCAGTCAAAAATAGAAATATTGCTTTGAAATTTGGTTTGGGTATTGTCCATACTTAGTTCTCTCACATATATTCCGGTTTTTTCTAACATCTTTGACAATTTTGATTTGTGGTGATTTGAAGAGAAAAATCATTTAATTTTTATTTTAGGGGTCAAAACACCAAAAAAAAATCGGAAATCCGAGATTGCCATTTTAAAGAGAATTACATTTTATATCTTTGGTTTGGTGAATTGCGTTTGCAATTTGCTTCAAAACTCTTGTTTTCTACGATTTTTCAAATATTTATCGTTTTTCCACCAACATGACGTCATCAAAACATGATTATCTCCCAATCTACTTAACCAATTTCAATTAAATTTGTATAGCATACGTATAATTGTTGTAAACTCAGCCACTGAAAATTTCAGCAAGATGCGCCGCATGTGTAAAAATTTATTCAAAGAAAAACCTCAGGGGGGGGACAGTCAGCCCCCCCCCCCCTAGGGCGAGGGTTAAGATATGCATCAGAACCACATAGATATGCACCAGACAATCAGCTCAATCTTTCAATTATATAACTAAATTTGACATCTATGATCCTAGCATTCTGCTGCCTTGATGCTAAGTGATAGATGGTACACAGGAAACATTGAACAACTTACAAGTACTAACTGTACATTAATTAATGCAAATATTAATACAAAGTAGTGTGTAAAATAAGCATGACAAACAATGGTAAAGGTACCTTATATATGCAGGCAATAATTAACCAAGCACCCAAGCAAGTACTTAAAAGAATGGAAGATGCAAACTATTTTACTGATGCTGATGCCACAAGTGTAATACCTTGAGATGGATGCTGGAAGATTTTTTAGAAGGGATTGCATCAAATCTGAGCTTTGGTTTGGTGTCAGGAACTAAAGTTATCTTTATTATATGATGCATCATAATCTTCCTCCACAAAGTGCTCAGAGCAGACAGAAGAATTTTCGCCATTAAACAGGTCTGCCCTGGCACACTTGTGCACCCATGCTGCCCAGATCATCTTCTCTTTAGGAAAGCGAAAGAAAGTGAGATCCATTTCCTTGCGCTTATGCTTCTTGCCAGCCCACGATCCACAGGTTGACATAGCACAATGTGACGGCATGTTTAACTTGTGGACTGTGGTGTAATCTGAAAAGGGACACAAAAATGCATCCACAATTACAATTTAGATACACTAGACACAACCATAATTATCAATATCTTAAGGATAAACAACCTACTATCAAGTATCCATTCAAGGGTTTCCACTTTCCATCCATCACAGCTAGTAACCTACCTACCTATTGTCTTCATAAGACTGGGAAACCAATCTGGTAGATACCTATAGATTGTACAGAAATTGAACAGAAAGCATTGGCCAGGTATTATATATATATAAACCAGTGAGCGCATCTTGTGAAAAGTTAAAGTATGGTCAAACATTAAGATAAGTCGAACCATGGTGATAAATGTGCCAATCTCTTTCACATCCTGACCCACATCACATTAGTCTTCGGTTCGGGAGGCACCTAAACTGGTTTTGTCAAAAGGCACCATCGAAGTTAAGTTCCGGGAGCCAGGATCGTTAAATTACTGTTGAATCATTCCTGTCAGATATAAGTAACTTTCAGGATCACATTAAAAAAACAGCACCTAAATAAAACATCGCCTTAAGTCCTAGCCAAACCCTACCCAGATTACCACAATCTTACGAATGGCCGCCGTTTTGTTTACGTTTTGAGACTCCCGGCGCTCGGCCCAAGTGACGCCCAGTGACGTCACTCAAGGGTCGCGGCTAGCAAATCGGGCTTCCCTATGGCCCACAACACAGGTGAGACCCCCCTGCCTGTAACTGCAATGTTCGCTGCAGTAGAAGCACATCTATAATTTGTGCCCCTATTATACACGTGACTTCAGGTTTTGAGTAAATATTTTGGTTAATTTGGAACCGATTTGCAATTGAAAATTACCAAAAGATGCTTCGTGAAAATACGCATGTTTTGATGGGTAGCTGGTCGCAGTACCTGCAATATATCGATTAAATTGTGCAAATGTTTTTCTTGCATTACGCTGTCTTGCGGCAAGTTTGTGATGAGCTATAAATATTATTGGCCATAACTTTGTCAATTTTCATTGGATTTACAATTGAAAATAATACCGATACTCGTCTTGAAAAGGCTTACCTTATGATGGGTGGCTCGTACCGGTAGCTGCAATATTCTCCGCAATAGAAGCACATGCATCTGTAACTGCGATGCTTTAGGGATACATTATGTGTGTAGTTACAGTTTTAAGTAATTTCCTGTCAATTGTGAACCGATTTCCAATTGAAAATTACCAATAGATGCTTCGTGATAATACGCATTTGTTGATTGGTGGCTGGTCGACGCTCATGCAATATATCGATTACATTTGACAAAGTTTGTTTTTCGTTAAAGATGAATTGACGCTTAGCTCGAAATATTATTGGCTATAACTTTGCCAATTTTCATGGGATATCCAATTGAAAATAATGTCGACACTCATCTTGAAAAGGCACACCTTTTGATGGGTGGCTCGCACCGGTACCTGCAATTTTAACTACACATCCACACAGTGGCGCACGCAGGATTCCATTTCGGGGGTGTCGGAGCCCTAAAAGCGGGCCCCCTTGTGAGCGGGCCCCACCCGTTTTTAGAAAACTTCGCGGATTTCGGTCACTTGTTTTTGAGCGGGCCCCCTACAGCATGGGACCTGAGACATTATAATTGTCTTGTCAATGTCGTGTAAGGTGACTGCGTGTGCTACTGATGTGCGAATTTTAGGTGCGTGTGCTACTGATGTGCGGTACAACTGTCGAGAGTAAATTTGACGAAATGAGGTAAATGACAACAACAAAAATTATATTTTTACAGTTTAGACAGGTTAGACAGGTAAATAACAACAACAACAATTATATTTTACAGGTTAGGCAGATTAGGCAGTCCGATCCCCGGTAGTTATGTCATCATCATCATCGTTGGGGTTTTAGTGCGCCTCGACTAAGTCATTCGCGCCCACCATCATGTTGCCACAAGTTGCCATACACCATTTCCTGAAGCAACAATGGATAATGTAAAAAATACATATCAATATCAAATACGCCCGTATTAACCCGCGAGTTACTGGGGTATATTTCATAACGCGACTTACTGGGGGGGGGGGGGGGCTATTTTTTGCCCCCCCCCCTCTGATCTCCGGAACTACTGGACCGAATGTAAAAAATTCAAACGGCATTCGATAGCCCTGGGAAATTTATCGAGGGAAACATAATATTGTTGACCTCGGGGTCACCGATGACGTCACAGGTCAGGTCAAGTACAAAATGTTTGACCGTGTCGAAAGGGCTCTATGGATGGGATTGTCGCGCAAAATTGCGATAGTAAACGCATAAGCTGTTGATAAATCGGTATGATTCGTGTGTCTGACACTTCTAAGTACCTTTCTTAACTGTTTATGACCTTGGGTCAGGTCAAGGTCATCCGAGGTCACGAGGTCAAACTGCAGATTACAGTCATTAGGCGTTGTAACACATGTGTATGGGTTTGTTTTTCGTTTAGAACGCGAAAAATGACCTTAGAACATTGTTTGTTCCATATAAATAGAAGTAAAAAGCAAAAATGGAAATGCGTTTTTTGTCATAGTAATGCTGTGAGAAGTGGTCGATTTTTGTCATTTAAAGGTCATAACTCGGTCAATTTTAAAGATATCGACTTTAAAATTGGTACACATATTCACCGCATACATCTCAATCACATATATTCCGGTTTTTGGATAATTCGGATTTTTTCTTGAAAATTTTGTAAAAACAAAAAAAAATGTCTTTGGATTTCTCAAAAATTTTAATTTCCAAAAAACTCAAAAATCCGAGATTGCAGTTTGATAGCCCGGTCTATTGTCAGTAATTTGATTTAATACAATTTAGTTTATCTCAAATATCGTACCCTTGACAGCGTTTTCCGCAAACCATTATTTTGCAACAAAAACCGAAGAACATGACGTCACTCTGACGTCATTCCCGGTTGACCTATCATAGCCTCATATTTTTCATTTCGCCAACATGTGTAGAATTGATGTGAGAGAAGTTACTGCAAGTGTGGTGACGATACGGGTGTTCGTTTAGGAGTTATTGCAAAATAACGGGAGGGGGGGGGGCAAAAAATAGCCCCCAGTAACTCGCGGGTTAAGAATTTGCAAGGATCGGGCCCTGCTGTGACCGGGCCTTCGTTTTGACCGGGCCCTATATCACGTCTTTCCCAGCACCGGGCCCCTGCCTCGATCGGGCCTGACCAAGACCGGCCCCCTACCAGAAACGGGCCCGCATCAAGAATATGCAAGGACCGGGCCCTGTTGTGACCGGGCCCTCGTCCTGACCGGGCCCCATGCCCCGCCTTTGCCAGCACCGGGCCCTGCCTCGATCAGGCCTGACCAAGACCGGGCCCCTCTCAGAAACGGGCCCGTATCAAGAATATGCAAGGACCGGGCCCCATATCACGCCTTTGCCAGCACCGGGCCCCTACCTCGATCAGGCCTGACCAAGACCGGGCCCCTACCAGAAACGGGCCCGTATCAATATATGCGAGGACCGGGCCCTGTTGTGACCGAGCCCTCGTCCTGACCGGGCCCCATGCCACGTCTTTGCCAGCACCGGGACCCTGCCTCGATCGGAACTGACCAAGACCGGGCCCCTTCCAGAAACGGGCCCGTATCAAGAATGTGCAATGACCGGGCCCTGTTGTGACCGGGCCCTTGTTCTGACCGGGCCCCATATCACGCCTTTGCCTGCACCGGCCCCTGCCTCGATCGGGCCTGACCAAGACCGGGCCCCTACCAGAAACGGGCCCGCATCAATAATGTTCAAGTACCGGGCTCTCGTTCTGACCGGGCCCATATCACGCCTTTGCCAGCACCGGGCCCCTGCCTCGATCAGGCCTGACCAAGACCGGGCCCCTACCAGAAACGGGCCCGTGTCAAGAATATGCGAGAACCGGGCCCTGTTGTGACCGGGTCCCATCATCCCATGCCACGCCTTTGCCAGCACCGGGCCCCTACCTCGATCGGGCCTGACCAAGACCGGGCCCCTACCAGAAACGGGCCCCTCAGAAATTTCGGGGGGTCAGCTGACCCCTTTGACCCCCCTGCGTGCGCCACTGCATCCACACATTTATTTACATCCACCACACACACCGATGAACACACATTTTAACACATTTGTGGGTAGGTATATCACATTTATTTATGCACATTAACATTATGTGTGTGTGTTCACGCAACGAACCTCCAACTCTACTCATAAAAGGCCATAGTGTACACATTCACACATTTTCAATCGCGACCAATATACCCGCGAGCAGCCTTGGAATTTGGGTCATTTTCTGGACTTTTTGGGTCCAAAGAATTTTGCTCTCTTCATATTTGTTCAGGAAATTTGCTCTCTTTCCGCCTGATCTTACCGGCATTGTAGTTAAAATATAATTCAATTTTCCTCACAAGGATTTAATATCTATTACAAATCATGATTTTCTACTTTCCAAGTAAAATAATTAAAACAAAAAAGAAAATCTTAATTTGCCTGACAATATAATTTTACTCTCTACCTACGGATTTTTACTCTCCGGGACCAGGTCATGCAATCAAAAATCCAACACTGCCCGCGAGTCGCGACCGAGCGAACGAGGTTGTTAGTGTTGCTTACATATTCTGATTCAAGGATATGCTTTTGCCGGTATGACGTCACAACTCGTTTTGGTGACGCAAAATTATTGTGACGTCATATGTATTAATATCAATATTTTTCCAACTATGACAAATTTGTACTTCTTTCGCAAAAACGAATGCCAGAACCATAATCAGGACACTCTTTTCCATCATTCCACGTACTTTTCCCAAGGTGAACCCCTTAACCCTTTAAGAAGGGTTGCTCTGT
>JAXIVJ010010504.1:0-25000 GCA_036785665.1 Chirona hameri
GAGAGAGAGAGAGAGAGAGAGAGAGAGAGAGAGAGAGAGAGAGAGAGAGCCTGAGCCTGAGCTAGAAGGCAACCTTGCCTTCCTCGAGGAGCTGTGGAATGCTCCCGAGGCCCCATTGGTGGCCCCAGGCCGCCGGGTTGATCCCCCGGCATACAACCTGAGGCCACGCCACGAGCTCCGGGCACCAGAAAGATTTGGCTACTAATGACAAATATACCTGCAGAAGTCATGACAGCCACAGATGCCCATGAAAGTGTTATTTTTAGAAGTCATGAGAGCTAGGAATGCCCATGACATAGGTACCTGTAAAAGTTAGAACGTGTTCTTGTACATACTCCCCCTTTATATATAAGCTAGGATAAGAAGGCTATTATAAAATACATGTTTGTGTGGTATTCATACCGCCTGCTTCCATATATGTGTGTGTACCTATAAATCTTGTTGAAATTCATATTTTTTATCGAAGATATCGATTGACGCTGACGCCCCTTTTTCTCTTTCAGAGATATACAAGCCGCGGTACAATCACGCAGCCCCCATCAACACATTTATTCCTCTTTACCATGCTGATTTTGATCTCTAAATAATTCTCCCTATATCACATCTGCTATTATCGAGATAAAGCGGAATGGTGCGGCATTGACGTTTTCCATCCCCCGATCTGGGAACTCCCTGCAAACATTTGTTCGGTAGAAGGTTGTCCACGACGTGATGAGCCATGCCTCATGTGCTCCGACTGCGCGGTCGTAAACTGGGCAACATTTGCCCAGTAAAAGGGACGACTTTACGACCCATCCCACTTTCTATCTCAACCTCTTTCGGACGAAGATGGGAAAGACTGTAGCGGGGTACATCTTCTCAGCATGTTTCAATGCACCGGGCCTGACTCCTCTGACAAAATATTCCGAGCCGGCCGGCGGCAGACGCCCCTCTCCTCGCATCCAACCCAGACATGCAAAAACTCGGGTCCGAAGCCCGAGACTGCAAGTCTAGTAACTACAGTCATCACAGCCATCGCCAGAACAGCTGAGTAAGCGAGACGACGGCGGGGGAGCAACGCCAGCCGGGTGTACGCCCCTCAGGTACACCCATTACGGTACCAGTCCCATTTGCGTACCGGCCCCAGTACCGTCCCTACCGGCGCTGCCACATCACCCCGCCCCCTCCCCTCTATGTCCTATGAGTCAGCACAGCCAGGGCGGCCCGCCCAAAGGCAGAGGGACAGCTGTGTAGAGCTATAGCGCGCCAACAAAAAGACGGGTTTGAAGTAAGGGAAGAATCGTTGTTGAGAAGAAATGCGGATGATAAGCCGACACTATTGATGCGAAGTGATAGAAAATCGCAGTCAATTATTACGGAACAAATGACGTGTACGATATACGAGGAGTAAGACGTAAAATCAGAAGTATTGTCTAAAAAGAAGAATTGATATTATCACAAGGGCGAAGAGCTAATTGCAAGTAAGGATAAAATTAGAAATATGATCAACGCCGGCATATATATATATATATATATATATATATATATATATATATATATATATATATATATATATATATATATATATATATATATATATATATATATATATATATATATATATATATATATATATATCATATATATATATATATATATATATATATATATATATATATATATATATATATGTGTATATATATATATATATATATATATATATATATATATATATATATATATATATATATATATATATATATATATATATATATATATATATATATATATATATATATATATATATATATATATATATATATATATATATATATATATATATATATATATATATATATATATATATATATATATATATATATATATATATATATATATATATATATATATATATATATATATATATATATATATATATATATATATATATATATATATATATATATATATATATATATTTAACGATTGTTAATGCAGCACTACAAATTACTGAACTTGAACGTAGCTCCAAGCAATGATACAAAATTAAGCATGTCAAGAGTTTCGTTAAACTGAAGAAGGCGAACATTTCATGCTGGAAAAATAAAGGGATGAAAAGAAAGTCATCTAAAAACGATACTACGACGTAATAATTGGAATGCAATGACTGAAAGGACTACCTGATCGATTATTGAAGAATACTATTTTATCAGCAAGGTGCATTATCAAGAAAACAGAATTATCTGGTTATCTAAATTATCTGGCTATATAAAGATGCCGTAGTCCTCTTATCAAACTTATATAAATATATTTGCACCAGACACCAGGCACATGGCAGTAACAAAGCAAAGGGCGTGGCCATAGGTAGCAAGCAAAGAAGAAAGTGGAAGAAATATGCACTACTTGAAGCAATTATATTATGAACAAAATTAAGTAAGAAAGGTCTTAAGAAGTTTGAAGAAGCTCTATATACTAGAAATGCAAAATTGTCGACGGCAAGAATCGGCCAATCAGAAGACGGGGGTGTGCCACACCCAGAGCAAGACACCGCCGGGTCGGAGTATAAAAAGAGGCAACGTCACAGACAGCGGGGAGGAACGGACGCACGGGCCGGGAGTCGACTTCGGGACCTCAGCACGCGCGTTGCCCGCGGCGCGGCGGCGGCAGCCGTCCGCCGTGGCAGGGCTGACAGCCGCAGAGAGAGGAAGACAGCAAGAACTGAGCCGACGGCGGCAGATCACAGTAAGTCACGAAGCTGCTCATCCTCTCCGATCCTACCCGAAATTCTGCCCAGGTCCGGTGACTACAAAATTTAAACAATAAGGGACTAAGTGGGATATTTTACGTAATTTGGGTCATCTGTCCAGGCTCGCTACTTTTGACCTAGGAAGGCAGGAGAAATTTATGTGTAGCCGATGCTGTACTAGAGGTGTGATGCCAGGCGACCGTAGTACTTTGGAATCCAGCACGCTGCGTTGCAGGATGTCATGGCGTAAGCCCTAGCGCATTGGCGCATGTAAATACGAGCAATTTAGTTAGTATTCTGAACTAGAGATTGAGCGAGTCAATTATTCGGTTCTGTGCTGGTTTTGGTGATATTAGGCGGAGATTCACAGGAATCATTGGTTGAACATGTAAATTGATTGGGACGTACCAAAAACGATTATTTACTGCGTTACCGTTTGTTTAGTTGCTGAGTTAAAATAAGCATTGTAAATTTGTGTAACATTTTACGTGGGAAAGGAGACATGATGGAGTCGAGAGGGTCGTTGAAGGAAGGAAATGTACACAGCGATACGGTTCCCCGACAGCATGAGGTAAGGCAGGAATTAAGCCAGTATAGCCGCAGATAAGTAGGATATGTTTCGATTGTTGTTTGAATGGTTCGATTAATTCGTTCTCGTCTTGCTCGCAATACTTAGCCAGAAGCCAGAGTTTAATGATTAAGTACGTTTCCGCTTCAGTAAATTTAACGTTATGTATCAGAGTTGTGGACGATTTCTAATCACGGAATGGTAACTTTCGCTGAACGGTTAAAACGCCAGGTAACCCAACTACCAGACAAAGTATTAGTAAGGTTGGGTAGAGACTCGTCATTCTAGCTTGGCAGGTAAGGATAACAAATGTAAGGACCATATCACTAAGACGGCATCGATTGGTTATAAAGTATCGGTTCATTCTGTCGCCTAGAGGTGTGCTCTATGTTGAGCGGGACAACACAAATCGGAGACTGGTAAGTTACCGCCAGGAGATTGTCTGTCTAAGATTACGTATGTATAATCGGCGATGCGCTATTAGCTATTTGTCCAGCATCGCTTCCTACCGACGATTGTTTAAGGACGGTGTATGCGAAATGCGATTCCTTAGCCGTCAATGCGACCTCGTTTCTGTCGCTGATAAACTCGTGCCGCTGATCCGGAGTGGTTAACGTTAAATCCCTGTCTATATTACCTTCTTTGGAATTATCGATCAAACCATAACTAGTTCAGCCCGTAAAAGGTTCTAGGGGCGCAACAACCTGCAACAGACGTATACTTGCGAGTCAGTGGATGATAAGTATAACAGTCAAATTAACTTTCTTAATATTGTGAGTCTCCTAACCGTCTGTTAAAAATACACCTTCAGCCAGCAGCTCGCGATTTACGACATTACAGCCGACGCCTTCCCTTTGTTAACGTCATGGTACAACTGTAATGTTAGATGTCCTGTACATTGACAGTCCAAGTGGTAATTTAAGCCTTATTATTAGCCAACTATAAACAGCGTTAAATTATTTGAATCTATTCTGACGATGGTGCACTGCCGATGATATTGAAGTTTAATAGTGATATTTAGGAGATTACTAGCTGATGCTTATTGAAATGGGTCATTTGTGATATATGCACGTTATCTCTGGTTGCGATTCTTTTTGGACAACGTTTCCCATGTGGGAAATTACCTAAGGGTCATATAATTTACGTCCCCGATAGAGAACTGGTAAAGCGGTTAGTACTCAGTCATAGTTGGAGAAACATCGCTGATATTGATTTCGTAATAGGATAGCTAGAAGGACATGGACAGGACAGGGAGGTGTCATTCCTGCAACTCGCTCATTTTTATGTCACCGACTCCGCTGTTCTCGCCGCGCTGAAGGCTGTGTCCCCCTACAAAGCATGTGGCCCAGACAATGTTAGCGCTCGCATTGTTGCTGAGTGTGCCGAGGAGCTGGCCGTGCCTATGGGTATACTGTGTCGGGCCTCAGTCGCGTCGGGTGTCTTTCCAAAACGGTGGAAAAGTGCCAATATCGTTCCAATCTTTAAAAAGGGTGACAAGAAGCTTCCATCCAATTATAGGTCGGTGTCATTGCTCCCATTGTTTGGCAAGGTACTGGAGCGTGTAGTGTATGATCAGTTGTTCAGACATGTGTCCCCCGCCATAACTGCGGAGCAGCACGGCTTTATGCCTCGACGCTCATGTATGACGAACCTCGCCGTTTACTTACGTTCAGCATGGGAGGCCATATCGGCCGGATATCAGACAGATGCCATATATACAGACTATTCGGCCGCTTTTCAAAGCGTTAATCATACGCTACTCATTCACAAGCTCAAACAGTCGTTTCACGTGCGCGACTTTGCATTAAAATGGATTGTCTCGTATCTGTCCGATAGACGCCAAAGAGTTATAGTGAACGGCAAAACCTCGCCGAACTGGCAATCGGTGGTATCTGGGGTGCCTGAAGGATCCCTCCTAGCCCCGCTTCTCTTTTCACTTTTCATTAATGATCTTCCGGCCTCCATCAGTTCAAGCTGCCTTATGTACGCTGACGACGTAAAAATTTTCCGTAGGATTACATCCCCTTCCGACTGTCAGGAGCTGCAGCGCGACGTCGACCGCCTCACGGCTTGGTCCGCCTGCTGGGGTCTCACGCTTAACCCGTCAAAGTGCCAGTCGTTCACTGTGACCCTGAGACGCGCACCTGTCCAGATCGCATATAGCATAGGAGGTACTGTTTTAGAGCATGTCGACCGGATCCGTGACCTTGGCATTATTATTGACAGCAAACTGACGTTTGCCCGGCATGTTGACCACGCAGTGAAACGGGCTAACCGAGCCCTCGGTCTTCTCATGCGATCTTTCCAGACCGGTATTAGACCAGGGAAGTTCCGCAGATCAGCTTTGTTAACCGCGTACTTCGCCAACGTACGGTCTATCCTGGAGTACGGTAGTGTGATCTGGACGGGGGCGGCCAAAACCCACACGGCGCGAGTAGACCGAGTTCAGCACAAATTCCTCATGTGGCTACTCAGTCACACTTCATCCGGACACGCACCCTCCCTCTCGTACGAAAATTTGCTGCATCATTTCACGCTTCCCTCTCTCAATTCCCGTCGAACGCAGCACGACATTCTCTTTATCCGAAACATTTTCCGGCAAAAAATCGACTGCGCGGATCTACTTTCCAGTTTTGCTTTACACGCCCCTACTCGGTCTACTCGCGCCAACAAACTGTTCGGTGAACCTCGCGCGCGTGTGATCACTGTGCAGTCGGGAATGTTTTGTCGTTTGCCGCGTGTGGCGAACGCCTTTTTAAATTGCACAAACCATGCTGACGTTTTTAATGACACGTTCTGTGCTTTTAAACGCATCGTCATCAAGTATGTAAGCCAACTGTGATATTGTGACCAAGTGACTAACTTATTTTTATATGTATATCTGACCAAGCAACTAACTTATGTTTATATTGTATTTGACTTCACCTGTAAGTGGAGGCATTCTCTGTTGGTGATAGAACGAATAAATAAATAAATAAATAAACAGTGGTCAGGACAGGCCAGGGAGGTGTGATCCCTGCAACAATGGGTCAGGACAGTGCTGGGAGGTTTGATCCCTGCAACAATGGGTCAGGACAGTGCTGGGAGGTACGATCCCTGCAACAGTGGGACAGGGCAGGCCAGTGAGGTGTGATCCCTGCAACAATGGATCAGGACAGGCCAGGGAGGTGTGATCCCTGCAACAATGGGTCAGGACAGGCCAAGGAGGTGTGATCCCTGCAACATTGGGTCAGGACAGTGCTGGGAGGTTTGATCCCTGCAACAATGGGTCAGGACAGTGCTGGGAGGTTTGATCCCTGCAACAGTGGGACAGGACAGGACAGGACAGGGCGGTGTGATCCCTGCAACAGTGGGACAGGACAGGGCAGGACAGGGAGGTGTGACTCCTGCAACAGTGGGTCAGGACAGGACAGGACAGAGATTAAATAGTATCGGAGCTTGGAGGAGAGGCATGACGGCTTGTGTGCCCGATCCTTGTATCGAAAATCTATCAGCGTGGCGAAACATGTGAATGAAAGTGCTCGTGGAAAATTATGCCCAGACCGAGTGATATCGGCTGGCCGCATATCACAGGGAGGTTACAATTAGTAAGTCCGAGACTGTGGGTGCCAAATGCCAGAGGATGATAGGTTGGCGCAGAAAAAGGAGGGCGAGGGAGGAAGGATAAGAGGGAGGAGGAGGCCGGACGTGCCTCAGAAGTCACTCTAGGTTAAACGGGAAGATCTCCTCTAGAGATTCCCGGGCGCCCGCAGTCGGTATATAGGCAAGGACATCCGCGTAGCTCGCCGTCGATGCCGGTCGATGTTAACTTAGAAAGTTGGTCCGGCGGAGCCAGGTCGTGGCCCGGATGGAGGTCAGAGGTCCGGCAGAGCCCAAGGTAGGCCCGGATAGAGGACCCAGGTCCGGCGGAGCCCAGGTCGGAGGCCCGGACAGTAGGTATAGGAGCCTCTCCCGGACAGAGAGGATAAGACGGGCAGTAAAGCGTAGTCGGTGTTTCATATAAGTCCTATGGATAAACAGCTCCCTTCTAAAGTAGGAACCGGACGGATTACATTGAATACATATATTCTGGGCGGCCCACGCAGCAATGCTGTCGTTCAGCGGAGCGCTACTAGGATTTCGTATTGATGAGGACATTTATCCTACCTGGGAGTCACTCATCCAGCTGGCATCCGACACTACTGGGAGGGAATTTTGGGGGTGCACAAATCACTATGGGGCGTATGAAAGCGGAATGTCTGTAGCTGAGAGAGTGGCAGTGAGGATGACGAAGGATAATTCTTAAGTTAAGACCCAGTAGGAGTGGTGCAAACTCAGTCAGGACAGCCGGACGGATCATTATTCGAGGGTAAGTAAAACGTAGCAACGCTGGCATACGACAAGTGGGCGATTAGGTTTTGGAGTTAAGCAGGTGTTAAATGGGAGGGATAACTGGACGGATGACCTAACTTACGAATCGACTGAAGATTTTAAAGAAAGATCTGAATCACGAAGGTTAGCAATGGTCACCAGGGCGTCACACCCGACGCTAATCCTACACCTTCCCGTTGTATCGTCCTCACCCTCATGGGCGAGACCCTGCCTCCCGTCCTCGAGCAGTGAAATGGCATGTCGGTGAACCAGCCTATACGATGGACCAGAATGATCAGTCTCTCAAAATTTAAAAGCATCTACCACCATCAGATGTTTTGTACGCGGAAGGGGATCTTGCGACGTTACGCTATACCTACATCAAGACATCTGTCTCTACATCTACGCTATGCTACACCTACATCTCTGCATCAGTTTCTACATCTCTCATCACTTCTAGCAGACCTACGAGCCGGACAGGTCACTGCAGGTCACTGCCTGTCACTGCAGGTCACTGCAAGTCACTGCAGGTCACTGCATGTCACTGCAGGTCACTGCAGGTCACTGCAGGTCATGACAGGTCACTGCAGGTCACTGCAGAACACTGCAGGTCACTGCAGGTCACGGCAGGTCACCGAAGGTCGATCTGACGAAGAGTACAGCCAGAGGGATCAGCGATTCCCAGTACAGCCAGAGGGCTCAGCAGCTTTCCATGACAGCCGGTGGAGTGGATGGACTCTTCGTCTCCCATTTCTCTTCTTTCTCTTTAAACCCCCTCTCTCGTTCTACCTTCTTCTCCATTCCCCTCTCCCTACAATGTATCCCCCCACTGCTATCCCACTCTACAACGTACCCCTCCCTCCACACGCCAGAGTGGAGCGGAACCCGGCCCAGCTCCTTGTTCCCTATCATACCCTCCCACTCTCTCTACCCCTATGACCCCTCTGTCATTCCCCAACGCTACAGACGCTGCATATGATTGTACCAGAAGGCAAAACGTTTCCGTCCTTCAGAACCAACGTCCTAACATCCTCCCTCGCGCCGTTCACAACCACCACCTCTACGTGAATACGGACAGCATACTGTAATCCAAACTGCTTCAAAGCGCCCCTGTCACTGTCCACTTCCGTTTTAGCGACATGCGTATTTCCTTATCCCATTATACAATTTGTCCTCGCATTGAATCCGTGGAATCGGTCATTGGTTGTCATTCATGCCCGATGGCCGCCAAAATTGTCCTTCGTGCCAAATCCGTTGGCTCATCTGGTTCAGTATCCGTGTCCTTCAACAAGATCCAACTCTCTTTACGCGCCGTTAGCCTATCCACCGACAGCTCTCTCGTAGTCATCCAATGTGTCACCTCCTTAGCATGCCACGAGGAGCACGTCTGCCTATACTGCAATGAAATTAAAAGCTGTGAGCCAGTCTCATTTTGTTTGGATGCTCCTTCTCTTGCCCTCACACAAAGAAATGAGACTACAGCCCAGTCTACAGCTTAAGTTCACTCCAATGGTCTTTTCGAGTCTTTTACTTCGACCACTAAAACCCTTGGCACAACAATCAGGCAAGCCTTGTATGGTTTCCTGGCCATACTAGCCGCCATCTTTATATTTGCATTATTAATTACACTTTTAAAACGATAAAATCATTGGTTTTTACTTGTTTCGTCACCGCAGGGCTAGTAGGTTCTTCTTATTGCAATGTATAAAATGTATGGTGAGGAAGATGTAAATGAACGTGAATAATGATGTATGAGACACATTATATAGCTATCAATTACTTTGTCAGCGGTAACGCAGCATGATTTTTTTTTAAAAAACATGAGCCCCAACAAGACCCCGGACTGCAGTGATCTGAATATGTAAACGTATATTTTTACGTTGGGTCAATGTTTTGTAGCCTATTGTATGATACTGTATATAGATCGTGTGCAAATGTTCCTCATGTGACTGTATGATTCTTGTGACACTCAAATTATAACCCATAAGCCCGCCGTTACCGAACCTACCACATGAGTCGCAATAGAATAATCCCACACTGAGGACAGCAACCCCAGCTACACGTCCCACCTGCCTGGCCAGGGCCAGCCCGGCAGCCGGAACGTCCAGCTAACATCAAATCATCTGTTCAACCAAGAAGGGTGCTGGTACCTCAGCCCCCTGGCGTTCTTCCTCTCGGCATTGTCCGGAAATCTCTCCGGGTGCCGAGGACCAACTATATCCAGAACACCAGCCAGGGAAGACCCAATACCAGCACCCCGGCTCCAGACAGCAACAGCAACCCCTGCTCACGGCACACCTGGTAACCAATCGTCGACCGCCACCAGCCATCACACCCAGTATCTCGCCTGACGCCTCAGCTCCACAGCAGCTGTGTTGGGACCATCACACAATCCGTCAACAATGGCATGATAGCTGTCTGGACACCGCCACGGCGCCACACCTCTGGCCGCGCCGTCCTGCGGTTGTCCGACCATCACCACACCAGGACGTCGCCACAGCTTCTCCACCGATGACAGTCTGACAATCAACAGGCTGTCCGGCAACGTCACCTGGTTCTAACAAGCTGGCATGCCCGGATGTCCCACCACTCGCTGCTCGCTGACGGCACACACCACCAACGTGTCTGTCGCGTCCATGGCGTAGGATTCTGGCTCCAGTTCCACCTGGCGGATCTCCACGATCACCTACATGCTGTGAACAGTCGAGCACCCACAGGGCCGGCGCCACAGGGGGGGGGGGGGCAGGAGGGGCAGCTGCCCCTCCAACCGCCAGCTGGGCCCTTTTCGGCCAGCCTGGCGGGCGGACGAGCTGAATGTTCTTTCAGACTGTCTTGGGGCGCGATGAAGCAGCGCAAGCTCAACTCTGTGGCAGTCTGCCAAGTGCCATGTCCATCAGGAGACGCGCGAGGTTCCTGATCGGGATATGGCGCGCGTATATGCGTCCCTGAACGGTGCTCGTCGTTCCACCTTCGGAACGTTTTGATGTCATCTGAGATCAGGCACATAGCCAAGGGGGCGTCGGGTGCCCCCCCCCCTGGAGGTCTGGAGGGCCCTTTTCGGTGCGCTGCGCACGCCGAAAAGGGCCGACGAGACCGCGCGAAGCGCGATATCATGGGCTCTTTACCACGCGAAGCGTGGTCTTTAGAGAGTTTATAGCACTTCAGAGGCTCTTTAGGGCCACCAGGGCCCTCTCTGAAAGACCAGAGGGCCCATTGGACGTTCAAAAGAGCCCTGTGCATGTCAAAGGAGCCCCTGTCCAGACCGAAAGGGCCCCTGAGCGGGTCAGAGGAACACCTGAACACGTAGAATGGGCCCCCTAGATAGCACAGAGCCCCCCCCCCCCCCCTGGGCAGGTCGAAAGGCCCCTGAGCCTGTCGGCAGGGCGACAAAGCAGCCAGCGCAATCCATTGCTAGGTCATAAGGGCCCCTGAGCAGGTTGGAGTGCTCCTGGACAGACCAGAGGGCCCCTGGGAAGTTAGAAGGGCCCTGTGCAGGTCAGAGAGTACCCTGACCAGACCGAAAGGGTCTCTAAGTGGGTCAGAAGGGCCCCTGAACATGCCAAATGGGCCCCTAGTCAGCTCGGAGGGGCCCCAGGGCATGTCGGAGGGCCCTCGGAGCATGTCGCAAGGCGACAAAGCAGCCAGCGCAGTCCGACCAGAAGAGTCGCTGGGCAAATCGGAGGGGCTCCTGGGCAAGTCAGAGGGGCCCCTGGCTAGATCGAAAGGGTCCCTGGGCCGGTCGGAAGGGCCCTTGAACATGCCGGATGAGTTCCTAGCCAGACTGGAGGGGCCCCTGGCAGGCACGTAGCCAAGGGGGGCGGCGGGTGCAGCCGCCCCCTCCCCCTGTAGCCCGGGGGGGGGGGGGGGCGGTGGAGGGGGCGTTTTTTTTTTCTTTCTTTTTTTGGGCGCGCGAGGCGCTTTTCGGCGCGCGAGGGCCCTTTTGGGTGCGCGCAGCGCGCCTAAAAGGGCCGACGAGACCGCGCGAAGCGCGGTATCATGGTCTCTTTACCACGCGAGGCGTGGTCTTTAGAGAGTTTAGAGCACTTCAGAGGCCCTTTAGGGCCAACAGGGCCCTCTATGAAAGACCAGAGGGCCCCTTGGACGCTCAAACGAGCCCTGTGCATGTCATAGGAGCCCCTGACCAGACCGAAAGGGCCCCTGAGCTGGTCAGAGGGCCCCCTGAACACGTCGAATGGGCCCCTAGTCTGCACAGAGGGGCCCCTGGGCAGGTCGAGACCCCTAGTATGTCGGCAGGGCGACAAAGCGGTCAGCGCAGTCCCTTGCCAGGTGATAAGAGCCCCTGAGCAGGTTGGGGGTCCCTGAACAGACCAGAGGGCCCCTGGGAAGTTACAAGGGCCCCTGTGCAGTTCAGAGGGGCCCCTGACCAGACCGAAAGGGCCCCTGAGCTGGTCAGAGGGCCCCCTGAACACGTGGGTGGGTCAGAAGGGTCCCTGAACATGCCGAATGGGTCCCTGTCAGAAAGAGGGGGCCCCAGGGCAGGTCGGAGGGCCCTTAGATCATGTTGCAAGGCGATAAAGCAGCCAGCGCAGTCCCTTGCCAGGTCGGAAGGGCTCCTTAGAAGGCTGGAGGGCCCCTGGAGAGACCAGAGGGCTCCTAGAAAGTTAAAAGTGCCCTTGTGCAGACCGGAGGGGCCCCTGTCCAGACCGAAAGGACCTCTGAGCTGATAAGAAGGGCCCCTGAACGTGCTGAATTGGCCCCTAGCCAGCACGGAGGGGCCCCAAAGCAGTTCGGAGGGCCCCTTGAACATGTTGGCAGGGCGACAAAGCAGCCACCGCAATTAGACCAGAAGAGTCGCTGGGCAGATCGGAGTGGCTCCTGGGCAAGTCAGAAGGGCCCCTGGTTAGACTGAAAGGGTCCCTGGGCCGGTCGGAAGGGCCCTTGAACATGCCAGATGAGTTCCTAGCCAGACTGCAGGGGCCTCTGGGCAGGTCGGAGGGGCCCCTGAGCATGTCGGCAGGGTGACAAAGCAGCCAGTGCAGTCTCTGGCCAGGTCGGAAGGACCTCTGGACAGGCCGAATGGCCCCTTGACACACAAGAGGGGCTTCTTGGAAGGTCAGAGGAGTCCCTGGTCAGACCGGAAGGACCAAAAGCACGTAGAGATCCCAGATGAAGATTAAATACAAAGAGGACTTACTCCACAATACAAAATATTAAAAGCGGAGCTTTCGGGTATATTGTAACACCCTTCGTCAGGGTGTTACAATATACCCGAAAGCTCCGATTTTAATTGTTCTTGTAGAGTAAGCCCTCTTTGTATTTGATATATATATATATATATATCACCCACTCCACATCATTTCTTTTCGCTTCGCGGATCCCAGATGAGTTCCTGAACACGAACAGGTCGAAAGGTCGTTGAAAAGGACGGAGGACCTAGGACCTAGACGATCTGAAGAGACCCTGGGCCTTTCAACAGTAAAAATGCAGTTGTCCAGGGAATAAAACTAAAAAATTCGCGCCGCTCCGCGGCGCAATTGAACTACAAAGTCAATAATATGCGGGTTAGAAAAAAACGGCCCGTTTCTCGGCGCATTATGTGTTATGTTGCTACCTTCCTATATAATTTGGCAAAATAGTTCACTTTAACACTTTTTTATCGCACTTTTAAACGCACAATATAACATTTTTAGAGGTCCGCACCATACGCAATATGACGCATTGATGAGAAATCATATCCAGGGCATTAGACTCCAAATTTTCGCGCCGCTCCGCGGCGCAATTTGTTTAAGAGTTCCAGGTCTTGAGCTTAAAAATATTCCAAGTTGGTATAGCTGATTCCAAATTGGTGTCTCTGGTTCCAAAGTTTATATGGCATTTTGCTAATTCCAGCTCCTAAAAGTTGGTATGGCCCATACCATTCCTGTCATACTGCATTTTCCATCCTAGTAACGTGCCTTTTCATCCGTTTTGTTTGGGCCTTTCAACGCTCGGGAAGGGGTCCTTTCGAGACGCCTCCCTCCCCCTGGACGAATCATGGCTACGCGCCTGTCTGAGATGATAGCACCGACAGCAAATGTGATGACTAGTGAATTCCTTCTGGTAACTAATGAACTAGTAGTTACTTACTTAGTAAACATACTTCGTACATGTCGCAAGAAATGAAAAAAAGCCATAGTTGATAACTTGGTCACATTGAGTAAAAACTTGAACTGTGTGACGCCAAAATGCCACTTGAAAGACAGGCTGTGATGCTCTATTTAAAGTGTTCAAATTTTATCATAAATAAATGGTAATCCGTGCGGGGACGAGAAAGACAGAAATGATATTAAATATATATTACATTATATTGCAGGCTGGGTGGGCCCTTTTGGCCAAGGGACCTTTTTCTGAAAAAGCTGCCCCCCCCAACCGAAAATATGTGGCACCGGCCCTGAGCACCCACTGTTGGATGTCTGCTGGCCAGGGCCTATTTTAACATGTTAACGGGTGGGGGGGGGGGGGGCAAATGCGCCCCAGTGAGCCGTTTTGCCCCCCCCCCCCCCCAGTCAAGAAATTTTGCCCACCCTGATTTCAGTATTTTCATGTCATTTTTCACTTGATAGGTATTCAATTAAAATAAAATATGCTTACCAGGTGATAAATGTATACACATCAAATGCAAATGTCATGATATTCCAAAGTTTTAGCATTTCCCAGCCAAAATAAGTATCTTTAAATTATTTCCGGAATATCTTGAATTTCAATATCCTTTGCTCATTAGCGGCAGAGTGGGGAGATCCGGGGTTGTTGGATCAGGAACGCCACCATACAATTTGGAGTGGGTGGGGGCAACTGCTGAGCCGATTGTGTTCAAATTTGGTGTGAGGTTAGGGATCTCTCAATCGCCACTTTCCCACAAGTCAGGGGTGTGGTGCTTCTGCACGTGCGCACGCGTGCACCACGTATTTGTATCTCAGAAACTACTTCCCTGATAGAGTTGAAATTCACCATTTATCTCCTTCGCGTTCGCTCGTTCATCGCCAACTACGGCGCCTTACTGGTTCGGTAAACAAGTTATGGAAGACAAATGAATGACCTCAGGGTGAATATATTTTACCTCGTGGAGGTCACAGGATGAAAATACCACATGGAGAGAGAGCATTAGCGGATCTAGAACGGGTGGTTTGGGGGGGAAAAAATCCAAAAAGTCTCACACAATTCTGAAAAAGCATCGGATCTGGCTTGTTTATGCATTGATAGCTGATGTAACCCGCGCCGTGCCAGGGGGGGGGGGGGGGGGCTTTAAACGCCTACCTCACAGGTTTTTCGAGGATAGCGGAAAACGGCGGCGTGCAGCGCAGCCGTTTTTGGCATAGCTGTTTGGGCATCAATTGTCCACATTGTTCGAATAAAATACCTCGGGTCATCTCAGGTCAGGTCATCAGACCAGGTCACGTGACCCCAACTCCAAAAACAAATTGTGGTCACCACAGCCACAGTTTTTGGCCGATTGAGATCGTACTTACATGATTTAATAAGGTCATAGGTACCTGCAGTTCGTCTATCTCGAATTTTTGTATATCGGTGACCTAAGGTCGGGTCAATTTCGTGACCTACCCATTATAAGTAAATGGGGAAATATTCAAATGCTTCCTATTATGAGGATACGCACGATATCAGCCTAATTCCTTCTGGATCATGTTATCATAGGACATTCTTGAAGACACAGGTGCAATTTTCGTTCAGTGACCCCTACAAGGTCAGCCGAGGTCATCCGAGGTCACCAACACTTTTGTGTCAATAACTCAACAAAACAAAGATAGAGAAGTGAAACTGACACCAATGTGTTTGTCTTGTCGAGGCACGTCTCCCAATGTGCAGCATGACCTAATTGGGTCACCACCTGACCTTGAGCTGAGGTCAAATTTATAAGTTGACCTAACCTGGTCATCATGAATATGATTAGAAGCGCCTTGACAAGACAAACACGATGATTTCAAAATTATTGCCATATCATTTTCAGGTAAAAAGTTATTTGTTAAAACTATTTTGCTATTTTTTAAAACATTTGATGAGGTCTGGAGCCTTGAGAGCCTTGAGAGCCTTGACGTGAACTCAAATCTGAGGACAGATTGGCGATTGCATTTTCAAGAGCTTTGCATTGCTTTTTTCCGTAATTCCTGTGATATCTGGAGGTTTCTGGAGCGAAATCCTAAAACTGGAAAATTTGACCTTTGATGACCTCTGGTGACCTCAATATTGACCTGATAAACAAAATGTCCAATAGATTCAAAATTATTTTTGACAAGCTTTAAAACGAAGTTTTCGGGTTTGGTCTACGTCCCATAGGAGCCGAGTTCTTGGGGGGGGGGGGGCGTCAAAACGCCCTCCCCGGCACGGCGAAGGTGGCGCCGAGCACCGGCATGGCGCGGGTTAAAGTTAACTTTCCTTAGTAAAATTTGCTTAGATTTTCTTCTATATCAGGAAATGTGTTACTCTTGCGCCGATTTCAGGTGGTTTGGGGGGGAGGGGGCAATTACCCATTTTGCCCAACCGTAGATCCGCCACTGGATCTTTGTATTTTGAAAAAGTTGCGGGACTCTGGTGAAAATTGGGCAAATTTAGCCATTTCCTGTGTATTTATATGCATTTTCATGTTTCCCCAATGACTTATAATTGGGAGGTCACAAAATAGACTTCACCTTATGTCACCGATATAAAAATCATCCGAAATAGCAGAATTGTAGGTGTTTATGACCTGATTAAATCCTGTGAGTATCTAACTGATCGGTCAAACAATGTGGCTGCGGCACGACCTTACATTTTTTGGAGGTGGGATCACTAGACTTGACTTAGTGACGTGACCCGAGGAGACCCCAGGTAAGCAATTAACAGAATTTAGGCAATTGATAGGCAAGCAGTTGTACCAAAAATGGCCGCGCGAAATTGCGTTGTTTTCCGATATTTCCAAAAAAAAAACTAAGGGGGATGGCATCCGCTCCCACTGGCGGATCCAGGGGCGGACATCAGGGGCAAATGCCCCCTCCCTCCAAGAATCTGGGGGGGGGGGGCATGGAATAGAAGTATGCCCCCCCCCCCGGCGCGTTCCCTGCACTGAACGTGAAAAACAATGCACTTAGGAGAAAACTTCATAAAAACTGAAGTTTTTTCCTTCTCTCAAGTTATTGAATTTGAAGTTTCATGTATCCCTTGCTTTCAATGATCGACAAATAAGCGCACCTGATGCAATTCAAGCAGCCCCGGTGACACGCGCCCCGCTGGGGGGGGGGGGGGGGGGGGGACAGAATCTGCCCCTCCCGGATTTTCTCAATAACTTTAAAACTGTGATGTATATAAATGTGAAACTTTCAGTACCTTATACTACATCAATTTTTCGTCTTCTCACCGAATTTCAATGAAATTAATGTAGTATTTTGGGAGATTATAAAGTTTTAATGACGTCATGTCATGCAATTTTTGATGAAAAACAATAATTGTTTGTAAATTCGTAAAAATAGAGTTTCAAAGCAGATTGTAAATAAAAAACGTCAAAAGAAAGGAAATTACATTTTCTTCCAAATGGCTATCTCGGATTTGTGTTTTGTATTTGTTTTTGACCCCAAAATTTTTTTGTTTCCGGAAAAATGTCCACAATTTTTTGTTGTGAATTCGAAAAGTGAATTTCTTAAGCTCGAATACCAAAATAAAGTGACCGGCCTAAATCCGCGGAGGAAAAAATGGGGTTACCTTTTTGCCACAAAAAGATGACCCCAAAAATGGGGGTACCTTTTTGCCCCCCAGTGGATTTCCCTTAAAATAGGCCCTGCTGCTGGCCTTCACAATTATCAAGCAGTGCTCGTTCTCAGTAGTGTGGTAATGTGACGTCTCCTATTGTCGGCCCATAGGGGAGGGTAAGGTAATGTCGCGTGGCTACTTCGTACCATCGCGGTGCAGACACGTGTGACCCTGCCGTGCAGCCGAGTGGTCCGCTTTGCAACCGGTTATGCAAGCTGACCTACTCGATTGCAAAGGCGCTCATCGCGCTTCTGCATCGCGATTACCAATAATAGATTATGCGTGTCCTCGTTTCCCCGTGTATATAAACCCACCGAATGTTATACAATACGCAGTGTCATCTCAACTCTACTGCCTTTGGCACAGCCATCCGAACCCTGGTAAGTCAGCAAAATGTCCTGCTGACATCTGGCTGAGGGGCGAGAAGGCCATACGCTGCCCCGGTCTGGCTGAGGGGTGAAACGGCTATACGCTGCCCCGGTCCGACTAAGGGGAGGGGGCGGTCATACGCTGCCCCCCCCCCCCCTAGTAACACAAGCGGGTAGTTTTGACATTGAATAGACGTTGAAAGGCAAATATTGATTATATATTTTTGGTTAGCCACTTTTAACATTTGTCCATAGGATATAACATGGGCATAACATATCAACAGTGTTGTTGAATGGACGTCGATATCGAACATTTATGGTTGAAACGCAACATTGATTCGATACATAAAAATCGCGCCCTCATCGGGATTCGAATCGGCCACCTTCCGCCATAGGTGGATAATTGTAAAAACGTCCGTGGGTGTTCAGCCAGGACCGGTGCCACCGATTTTCGGTTGGATGGGCATATTTGTACGAAAAGGGGCCCTGCGCCCAAGCGAGCCCGACACGGTAAAGTGCATAGCCTGGATTGTCTTTTGGGGAAATGGAACCTTTGAATATTTCAATATATATATTATATATATAATATATAATATTTGATAAATTAATATTTTGCCGTGTCAGGAGGGAGTTGGTGTGCGAACGTAACTATTTTAAAAGTCTCCTCTTTCCATGTAACGTCAGTGGCCGAAAAGGGCACCGCTGTCGGTTGCATTGGGCATGCAGAGGCGATGTAAAGCTGCCCCTCCTGCCCTAGATGCACATACCTACAGTCGACGCAAAAGACAACAACATTAGAAACGCAATAAGAATATTTACATTTTAACGGGGTTCCTCAGTGACTTCTTCAGAGTAGAGTTCGCCATGGGCTGGGCTGGCCCTATGGTCCATGGGCTGGGCCAGGGCTGGGCCTGGGCTGGGCCTGGGCTGGGCCTGGGCTGGGCCTGGGCTGGGCCTGGGCTGGGCCTGGGCTGGGCCTGGGCTGGGCCTGGGCTGGGCCTGGGCTGGGCCTGGGCTGGGCCTGGGCTGGGCCTGGGCTGGGCCTGGGCTGGGCCTGGGCTGGGCCTGGGCTGGGCCTGGGCTGGGCCTGGGCTGGGCCTGGGCTGGGCCTGGGCTGGGCCTCAACTTTAAGGAAATCACTGGGCTCTGGATGGGCCTGGGCCTGACAATTTTGAAGTAATGCTCGCGTCGCACAAGCTCAGGTCAGAGCTCACAAATATTTTAGCCAGCAGTTCACTTACACAGCAACACACTGTTGCTGTGGCTGTGGCTTTTTGTTTTTTGGTTAGCATACATAGTTGGTTCATTGTTTCACATTGATAGTATACAAGTAAATATGTTAGGATAATGATTGCAAATTTTGTGAAAATAATTATATGCTTAATCTGAACGGGCCGGACCGGGCCTGGGCATCAATATTATTAATTTGACCAGGCCTGGTCCGGGCCTGGGCTTGGTGTTCATGGGCCTTTGCCGGGCTGGGCTGGGGGTTGGTAGGCCCGTGGCGAACACTGCTTCAGAGGATATGTTGCCCCGGAAAAAGACGTGATTGTTTCCAATGTATGATGGGAGAATATAAAGCGGATGTTATATTACCCTGATAAAGAGTGACAATAGACTATTTCAAACTATTTTTGCGCGAATAAGGTTTGGTATAGGGGGGACAAAACTGGCAAGTAGCACTATCGAGATGGGCCTAAAAACGTTTGCTCTTCGTTGCCTCTTCTGCGAGAAAAAACCCAGCTGGTTTGTAATTTCGACTGATAAAAGGCCAACGATCCGCCCACCATTACAAATAAAACATTAACAAAATGTCTCATGTTCTTTCCACTGTCACACAAAGTACAGACAAACGTACACATGTCCAACATAACGGTAGGAGTTTTCATATAACGTGCTGGGCTGCATCCATTGAAACATCACGACAAAAGCGACCATCGGTGGAACAGCTGGGACCGGAGGCCAGCGGACAGCTGGAACCGGCGGTCGGCGGACAGTTGGGACTGACGGTCGGCAGACAGTCTAGGCATCTAGGCCGCTCATCTCATTGGTCGACATTATATGTTGCACACTAGCAGGAAGACCAATGAACAGTACAGTATATAGGGCATTGGGCAGTACTGTCTACGAAGCCTTATATTAGTTGGATACGTTACAAGAACTCATGCAAGGTTGATAGTTATATACTGCGCAGGATTTGTATTTACGCGCTAATATGCATTGGCACAGTTGCTTCCAGATGGGTTTCAAAAAGTAGCTTTAGGTGGGGAAAATTTCCTTTTCCCTTGGAGAAACGTTCATGGGTGTTGTGGGTGTTGGAGATTCTGCATGGGTGTTTGTTTTATTTGGTATGGGTGTTCACTAGCCTCCGTGGGTGTTTGGACACCCACAGAAGTATACAATTATCCACCAATACCTTCCGCATGGAAGTCAAGTACCATACCACTAAGCTAAAGCGGTTCATAGTTGAAGAGGCACTGTGCCACATCTGACCCGGCGCCCCAAATGGTGACATACATTTTTATTCTGAATTCGAGATTTAACTGCACCCCTAACCGCCTGCCGCCCGGCGTTCGACGCTCTGACTGGCTCGGACGCTCCACGTGCGATTCAAACAACCGCCAGCGGCCAGTTACCATGACAACATAACGGTCAACAGTCACAGACAGTCACAACGGATAAATTAAATCTCCCGAAACTGCACATAAAAACACTGTGAGTTTGGATATGACATTAAGTACAATATCCCATCTGAGGCATTTTCCCTGATCACTCTTTCCAATATGGTATTTTAGCCCGCTATACGATCTTTAACTAAATTGTTGACAGTCAAGGACCAATATCGTATTGTACTTCGGTCTCGATCTGAAAATGACAATAAGTTATCGAAATACAATGTTAAAGGAAATAGTTCACCTTGGAAATTTTTTACCCAACACGATTTGATTATATTTTGTAATACAATTTCTTTTTATATTGTCAAAAATGACCTCATATCGCGCCGATTCAGGACAGAAGGCCGTAAATTTGTATTGTTTATCAAAACTATATCCATACTCTCTGAGTCAGAGTCCTGACGTCACGCGAATGTAAAAAATGGTTCAGCCAATCAGATTCGAAAGTAGGCGATGTCATTTGGCTGTAACCGCACGACATTAAATACAATGTACATGTTTGATTTATTTGAGGCTGTCATGCTGTACAAGGCTTGCTTTTTGATATATAGATGTTCCCATGAGACACATCGAGCTTAACTTGAATGTTGAGATACAACGTTGTCCATCTACCAGGTATCAACACATACGCAACGTGAAATCAATGGAAAATGCCATTGAATCTATATCGATTCGTTGTACCACTGTGACGTTACATTTCAGCATGATCTCAACCAAAAGGAAATGTCGCATCAATGTAGTGTGCTACTAGGGCCGGTCTGGCTGAGGGGCGCGACGGCATACGCTGCACCGGTCCGGCTGAGGGGCGAGACGGCCACATGCTGCCCCGGTCTGGCTGAGGGGCGAGACGGCCGTTCGCTGCCCAGGTCCGACTGAGGGGCGAGACGGCCATACGCTGCCCCGGTCCGGCTGAGGGAGGAGACGGCCATACGTTGTACCTGGAAATGTTGCAAATGGCATTGTTTTGGCTTAATGTTCAAAATATGCTTTTAAAACAATTTAAAAAACAAAATATTTCCACATATAGCCTTGCAACATAACTTACTTATCTAACGGCGACGACTTCAAATTGTCGCTCTCGTCAACACCCGTCAAAAGACCGCAAAACGCTCGAAAGCGCAGCTGCGGCGACGGTGCTGGCCACGACTGGACCAGAGCACCAGTGACGTCGTCGTTAATGCTGAGCTGCTCGGCAGCCGATACATGGGGAATCCAGGAATGACACCCTCCTGGACCAGCCATCAGCACGGGGGGGGGGGGGGAGGGGGGATATACATCGGACAACTGATTTACGCCGTAGGGTATTTTGTGCGACATTTAGCCCTGCAAAATACCCCATGGCCGTGGCATATTTCGACCAAGCATTGCTACTACCGCTGCAAACTTTACGCCTACGATCCTCCGTTCCGGAGATCTTCAAATCGGTTGACACGTAAACCAGAACTGTTGAATGTCCGTGAAGTTAGCAAGTTATTCAGCGACGGATTCAGCGATGGATTCAGATTTCGCCCAAACTTCGGCCTAATGTCAATTCGGGCAAGTGATCACGAATATGACCTCAATGTTGTTGTTCAAGGTCATCTTCAAGGTAAAATTAAATGTCAAAGGACGGGGCACCGCATAACGTCCCGAATGAATTTCCGGACCTTTTCCAGAGTGGTCTCAGATGACAGACAGGGTCCATATATAACGTCCATCACCGTGACCTGACCCGTAACCTTTGACATTGGACGTCAAATTCGAGGTCAAAGGACGGGTCCGCATAACATCCCAAATTTATTGCGGGATCCTTCCAAAAGTGGTCCCAAATGATAGACAGGGTCAATATCTAAGGTCCGTCACCGTGACTTGACCCGTGACCCTTGACCTTGGAGGTCAAATTTGAAGTCCAAGGATGGGTTACCGTATAACGTCCCGAACTCATGGCGGGATCCTTTCCAAAATGGTACCAGATGATACACAGAGTCCTTATCTAACGTCAGTCAACGTGACCTGACCCGTGACCTTTGACCTTGAAGGTCAAATTTGAGGTCAAAGGACAGGGTACCGCATAACGTCCCAAACTTATTGCCGGAACGTTTCGAAAGTGGTCCCAGATGATAGACGTGGTCCATATCTAACGTCCGTCACCGTGATCTGACCCGTGACCTTTGACCTAAGGAGGTCAAATTTGAGGTCAAAGGACGGGGTACCACATACGTCCCGAATTTATGGCGGGATCCTTTCCAAAGTGGTCCCAGAAGATAAACAAGAGTCCACATCTTTTGTCCGTCACCGTGACCTGACTCGTCCTTTCAACTAGAATTTGACCTCCAGACTCCAGTTGGAGGTCAAATCCTCCAATTGGAGGTGGATTTCGAGGTGAAAGGACGGGTCAGGTCACGGTGACGGATGTTAGATGTCAAGGGCGCCGCCACCTTCCGAAAGTTTTTTTTTTGGGGGGGGGGCGGGGGGAGGCATTATAAAGTCGATTTTTTCCATGCTACGCCCATAGGCGTAATGTTAAAATCCGAAAATGTGTGGGGGGGGGGGGGGGGGGGGGGCACGTCCCCTCCACCCCCTGTAGCGGAGGCCCTGCTAGATGTGGACCCTGTCTATCAACTGGGACCACTTTGGAAAGGATCCCGCCACAAAGTCGGGGTGTTATTGGGTACCCCGTTCTTTGATCTTGAATTTGACCTAGAAGATGACCTTGAACAGCAGCATGAAGGTCATATTCGTGATCAGCGTGCCATAATTGACCCTGGGCCGATATTGGGCCAAATCTGAATCCGTCGCTGAATAAGTAGCTGAATAAGCCGCTAACTTCACGGACGTTCAACAGGTCTGGTTTGCGCGTCAGCCGATTTGAAGATCTCCGGAACGGAGGATCGTAGGTGTAAAGTTCGCAGCGGTAGTAGCATTGCTTGGTTGATATATGGCCGTTTCCACCATGATCACGGGGTATTTTGCAGGGCTAAACGTAAACATCCCACTAAATTCCCTACGGCGGAAATCATTTGTCCGATGTATATACACCCAGGGGTGTGTCATCCCGGGATTCCCCATGTATCGGTTGCCGAGCGCTCAGTATTAGCGACGTCACTGGTGCTCTGGTCCAGCCGTGGCCACCCTAGTAACAAAAGCTGGTAGTTTTGACATTGAATAGACGTTGAAAGGCAAATATTGATTATATATTTTTTGTTAGCCACTTTTAACATTTGCCCATGGGATATAACATGCGCCTAACATAACAACAGTGTTGTTGGATCGACGTCGATATCGAACATTTAGGTATGGTTGAAACGCAACATTGATTCGATATATAAAGTACGCGCCTTCGCCAGGATTTGAACCGTCCACCCTCCACTTTTTTCACCCTTTGTTTGGTTCCAAGGATGATGAAATCGTTTTTGGTTCCGTTCATTTTCAGAGCATTATTTTTGAATCATTGTTGCACTGATGTTGCTGATTCTTCAAGGCGGATTTTTAGCTGTGACAGACTGTCACTGTCAGATGGCGAGGAATCGAGCAGCTGCGTATCGTCAGCATAACATAGTAATCGACCATTAGCGAGAAAACCCGCAATGTCATTTACAAATAAACTGAAGAGAATGATAGATAGATGATAGATGATAGACCCATGCGGGACACCATAATTCACTGGAAGAACTACTGAGCCGCCACGAGCCATCTGCTTGCGTCCTCTAGGTAGCTGGCGAACCAGTGAGATGATCTACCATACCATTCTAATTTTTGCAGGAGGAAGCTATGGTCTACGCTGTCGAAGGCCTTGCTCAGGTCAATTGACATAATTGAAGCTAGCATTCCGTTGTCGATTTTAGAATTGACCCATGAGACAGCGTCGATGATAGCGTCCTCTGTGGAGTGGCCACTTCGATAAGCGTACTGGCTGTCGCTAAGAATGTGGTTGACTCGCAGATAATGGCTAAGTTGCGTACAGACAATGCGCGGCTATTTTTGACAGGATCGACAGAAGAGAGATTGTCCGGTAATTACTAGCTACACTGCGATCTCCTGCCTTGTGCAATGGGACAACGCAAGTCGTTTTCCACTTCGAGGGGAAAACTGCACTACCGCGCACTACTAAATAACTAACTAAATAACTAAATACTAAAAAAGAACTAAATAACTAACGATAAAACTGCACTACTAAATATTTATCACGTGTAGCAAGGGGGACCAATAACATCGAAACAGCGCCTAACCGCCAGTATTGGAACCTCATCAAGACCAACAGATCACTCATTTGACGCACTGCTTTCGAAAGTTCGGAAAAGAGTGGCAGGCTGAAGTTGAAAACGAGACGTGCAAACAGTCGGAGGACGCGGCTCAGACTGGTCAGAATGAACACTTGATTGCAGGTCATTTGCGATGCTGGAACCGATACTTGCAAAATACTCATTAAACTGGTCGGCTAGCTTACCCCTGATTTTAATGTCACGTTCGCGCTCCCCGCATCAGCACATTTTGCAAATTGATTGAACCTAGACCAAAAGCTACGATAGTCATTGTTGGTAAGTTGGCTGCACAGAAAGTCCCTGCGGGCACGTACTAGGCGACTGCGGACCCTGTTGTG
>JAXIVJ010010504.1:35000-40000 GCA_036785665.1 Chirona hameri
TGCGGTCGAGGAGACCAAGGCCCGACGGGCGGTCCCTATCGCGCCACCTCCCATCCCAGCGCTGGTTCCCAGCGTGTGGCCGCTGCTGCCAACGCCCACTCGAACCCCACCCGCGCCCTCTCCCCGTCGGACCACACGCGGGTCCTCCCCACCGGCGCCGCCGGCTGCTCAGCCAGAGCGCCCCCGCGAGCGGCCGCCAAAGACAGACCCAACCGAGTCCTGTCCCTCCCCAGCCGAGTCCCCCACGGACTCTGGCCATCCCCCAGTGGCACCCACGCCCACCCCCGCCGAACCTCTGGCGGAGTCCCCAGCCGGGTCCCGGGACTCAGGTCCCCAAACCACGGCCTCGTCCCCGGAGGAAGACTCTGACGACTTGTCCGCAGGCGAGTTGGACTCCTCCCTAATCCGCGCTGTCACCCGCCGAGTGACTAGCCCCCATACCCAGCCTCGCCCCTCCCGCTCCCCCCCCCCCCCCCACCGTTCCCCCTCCCCGCCCTCCCGCCCTTCCTCCCCCCTCCCCTGCTCTCAGAGGAAAGTGACTCTTGCTTCTAGCCCTCCCGGTCTCCCTTCCGTCCCGCCCAGCTCCCTACAGACAGGTTGAGCTCCCGCCGCAGGCTTACACGAACGACCGCGAGGCGTGGTCTGGAAAGTAACTCCCGATGATTAACAACCAATCAGAATTCGTCCTCCAATGGAATGTTAGATCTTTAATATCCCATTGGGGGCAATGTAAACATTATATCTTAAATAATAATCCGTTAGTAGCCGCCGTTCAGGAAACCTACTTTATTGACGCCGACTTTAATAACTACACTTTCAAAATATCGGGCCTTTATACAAATAACGTAAATGCATCACCTCGCCGAGGCGCCTCGGCTTTGCTTATTTCAAACCAACTTTTGCATCACCAAATCGACCTTCAAACAACCTAAGACACAGTCGGCGTTAATATTACAATCGCTCAGCTAGAACTAACTTTAATCTCTATTTATTTCCGTCCCACTGAGGACATAGACATTGATTTTTTTTTCTCAGCTTATTACAAATATTAACACCCCATATCTGATTATGGGCGATTTCAACGCGCATAGTCGGGCTTGGGGATGCCGCTGTAACTCCCGTAGAGGCCAAGTTATGCTGGACCCACTGGACCGGCATAATTTGGTCTTCCTTAACGATCAATCACCCACACACATACACCACTCAGGAGGCGAGGTGACTTACAGCGCCATTAATCTTGCCTTCGTCACACCACGCATCGCGACACTTTTTACATTTAACGCACAATCTGACCCTCTTTTTAGCGATCATTTCCCAATTCACTTAGAACTACAAGTCCCTTCAGGACAGACAAATTTTTACTCCCTGCCTAGATGGAACCTTCGCAAAGCAGACTGGTCCTCCTTTCAAAAACACATTGACACTAATCACCCCGCAAACTCCCAGATCGACATGAACACATTTTTAAACACTATTCTCGCATCAGCTCACCAACACATTCCACACACACGCACACACACACAACACCACCCGAGGCAGCGTACTTCCCCGTGGTGGAACACAGAATGTCAGAGCTGTGGCCCTCCGGAAAAGAGCATTTCGGAAATTCCAAGCTTGTATAACTGCAGAAAACGAACACGAAGTACGGAGGACCCGCTCTCTGGCTAAAACAATCATTGACAAAGCAAAAAAGAATCTTGGCAGGAATGCTCATCTACTTTTAATCGATTTACCTCCCTTTTAAAAATGTGGACATTAATTAGATCATTTTCAAATAAAAGACCACCGTCATACAAAATCCCTCACTTATAATTACACAACACATATTACACGCTTCCTCTAGAGGTGGCAATACAATTTGCTCAACACTACGCTAACATATCATCAACACAACAATGTACACCAACTTTCACTAATCAGCTTAACAATCAATTTCAATCTCTTAACTTTGACTCTGACAACGTAGAAATCTATAACTCTCTTTTCACCAACTCAGAGTTAACATACGCTATTAGTAAATGTGGTAAAACTTCTGTAGGGCCAGATAAAATTGACTACTTCTTCTTCAAAAACTTGACGGAGACTGGTCTCACTAACTTACTAGCAGCCTTCAATACCATGTGGTTTGATGGCAGTTTCCCTGAATCTTGGCATAGTAGCACGCTAATTCCTATACTTAAACCTCGCAAACCTAAATCTTCTCCCGCTAGCTATCGCCCTATTTCTCTCTTCTAACTAGTTGTGCATGTAAACTATTCGAACGCATGTTTAATGGACGCATCAGGACATACATTGAATCAAACAATTTACTTTCCCCACACCAAAGCGGTTTTCGACCTGGTCGATCCACTGCGGACAATTTAGTTGGTCTTATTGACTCGGTCCAGCGCGGCTTTCCAGGAAGAGAGGTCACAGTTGCCCTCTCCCTTGATTTGAGAGCTGCGTTTGACAGAGTCAATAAGACCGCACTTTTAGTAAAGGTCCATAAGGCCGGAATCCGAGGAAGACTCGCCAAATTTATCAAAAACTTTTTAGACAACAGAACTTTTAATGTAAGGTGCGGCAACACATATTCTCCAAATCAAAATCAGGACCACGGTGTCCCACAGGGATCGGTCCTCTCCCCAACCCTATTTTTAATAATGATTAACGACATTTTCAGTAATATTAATAAGATCGACAAAGGTCTCCAATTTGCAATGTATGCTGATGATCTGGCGGTGTGGTTCTCCCACTCCAGCGTCGATCAAGCCAGTACAATTTTACAACTAGTACTTATTGATATAAAGGTTTGGTGCGACCAATGGGGTCTGGAAATTGCACCAAGTAAATCGGCATCCCTCATTTTTTCGAAAAAACTTGCATATGTGGAACCCCACATTCCATTAAAATATAACAATCAAAATATCTCTTTCGTCAAATCATTCAAGTACCTGGGAATAATGTTAGACACTCGTCTCTCGTTCATTCCACACTTTAATGATTTAGTGCAGAGATGTACGCGACGAATTAACATTATGAAGTCATTGGCTGGACGAAAGTGGGGCGCAGATCGTTCCACTCTCCTCCAGTTATATACTTCCCTAATACGTCCAATCCTGGACTATAACGCATTCTTATTTGACGATATATGTTCTAAACAAATTAAAAAAACTGTAAACTGTCCAGAACACTGCCTTGCGGATCGTGACTGGGGCCTGTCGCACCACCAACACCACAAACTTACACATCGACACAAACATCCCCACACTCTGCCACCGACGCAAATACACACTACTCAGATACTACGCCAGAGCAAGTTCACACCCCACACGCCCAACATTCCACATCTTAAACCACCCCGCACCCACAAGACGACAAACACTACTACAAAAACGACACACACTCATCTGTCACAGAATCAGACAAACACTCGCACTATTCAACATTCCACACATCAACACAATGCCAACGCCACCACTCACACCTCACTGGCTCGACACAACACCAGACACACACCGCCTCTTCACACACAACAAAAACACAGTCACGGCGGCAGAGACACACACACTCTTCCACGAACACAAACCATAACACAACACATACACATACATATACACAGACGGCTCACGGGGCGACGGCCGAACCGGTGGTGCATACTTCACCAACACAGTTAGCAACAACTTTAGACTTCCCGACATAAATAGCGTATACACAGCAGAATTGTTATCCATTTTATTAGCATTAATATATGTCAGAAAAGACAAACTTAAGGAAGTAGTCCTTTGCAAAGACTCGTCCGCCTCGCTCTCTGCCATTTCCTCGATTAGTGATTGTAGAAATCCGATAGTATCTAAAATTAGACAGCTAATCAAGTATTTAAACAGTAAAAACAGCAGTATTAAATTGCTCTGGATCCCAGGACACGCCGGTATCCCGGGAAACGAGGAAGCCGACAGACTAGCGAAATTGAACCTAGAATTACCTTCATAAAACCATCTTCCAAGCCCTGTATCAGACGTTTTAAATTATATACATTCTCAACTTAGCATATTGCGCCAGCGCGAGTGGGACGCTGCTCCGCATTTTCATCTTTATCCGATCAAGCCAAAAGTCCAACATTTTATATCTAGTCACCAGAATTGTAGAGAAAAAGAAATATTATTGGCACGCCTCCGCCTCGGTCATACAAAAATTACTCATTATTATATTATAGATAATCTCCCGCCACCAAATTGCCAACATTGCCCAGGTTATCCGCGCTACACAATTAAGCACTTACTAATTACTTGCCCAGTACACAACGACAAACGCCAGCAAATTATTAACTACACGTAACAAAATCGCATCACATTAAATCTCCAAACGCTGTTAGGTGATAATTATCCCGAACTGACAAGCCTCCTCTTCGATTTTCTCTACCAAACACGACTAGTTAAGCAAATATAACAGTTTTTTTTTGGCCTAGCGCAATTTTGGCTCTCCGCGCAGGTTTTTTCCCCTTTGCCATAGACGCTGGATTTTGTATTATTTAGGACTTTTCTCCCAGCTAAATACATCCCACAACCAGGTCTCGCCGGGGCGCCGGAGCCAGGGAGACTGGCAACAGTCTCCCGTTGTTGCAATGATGGCACCCCGGCTCCATCAACACTGACACTGTGTTCAAGTGTATGTTCGTGAGTGTATGTAATAAAATATGTATGTGTGTCTCGTGTTTTACTTATTTTTGACCTTGAACGAATTACTTAACGTAATACTTAACGTAACGATACTTAACGTAACGATATTATATTTACTTTGAACAATAAACTAACGTAAAATAGTTACCCTTCTCCCTAGCTTGCTCCGGGTTCACATAAACCGGTTAACGTAATTCTTTTCCTGGCAAATTGCCATAGGTAATTCCCTCCCGTAAAATGGCTATAGGCCGGTCCGAGGGAAAACAAAACAAAAAAACTCCTCCGCTCTAATAAGAGCGGCGTAGAGGGGAGTGGAGGTTTGGGAGGAAATTTACGTTAAAA
>JAXIVJ010010504.1:45000-46953 GCA_036785665.1 Chirona hameri
TTGTGTCTGTGTCTTCTGTGTCTGTGTCTTCTGTGTCTGTGTCTTCTGTGTCTGTGTCTTCTGTGTCTGTGTCTTCTGTGTCTGTGTCTTCTGTGTCTGTTTCTTCTGTGTCTGTGTCTTCTGTGTCTGTGTCTTCTGTGTCTGTGTCTTATGTGTCTGTGTCTTCTGTGTCTGTGTCTTTTGTGTCTGTGTCTTCTGTGTGTGTCTTCTGTGTCGGTGTCTTCTGTGTATGTGTCTTTTGTGTCTGCGTCTGCGTCTGCGTCTGCGTCTGCGTCTGCTGTCTGCGTCTGCGTCTGCGTCTGTGTCTGCGTCTGTGTCTGCGTGTGTGTCTGTGTGTGTGTCTGTGTGTGTGTCTGTGTGTGTGTCTGTGTGTGTGTCTGTGTGTCTGTGTCTATGTCTGTGTCTGTGTCTGTGTCTGTGTCTGTGTCTGTGTCTGTGTCTGTGTATGTGTCTGTGTCTGTGTCTGTGTCTGTGTCTGTGCGTGCGTGCGTGCGTGCCTGCGTGCGTGCGCGCGCGCGCGCGCGTGTGTGTGTGTGTGTGTGTGTGTGTGTGTGTGTGTGTGTGTGTGTGTGTGTGTGTGTGTGTGTGCACGTGTGTGTGTGTGTCTGTCCAACGGAGCATATTGGCACGTGGAGCCCAAACGGCCGGGCCGATTTTGACGCGGGGGGCACCGGTCGATGCGGCAAAACGGGGCACAGATATGATTCTATTTGCGGGTCAATAGATGGCACTTGGTACGTGCCAAGTGCCAAAAAGTTGGCGCAAACATTTTTTTCCCCATTTTCGCCTCCTCAGGTCACCGTTTGTTGACACAAACTTGATACTCGCAGGTCACGTGCGGATACAGCGGCCCAACATCCATGAATGGCTGCCGATGCTGAGGGGGGCAAAATAAACCCTCTAGGGGTTAAAGTCAAATCACCATTTTGAAGGAGCGGGCCTCCGCCGTCAGCTGGTGCGGACAGCCGTGGATACTGTGCCGCACAGCACTGAGACATGCCACCCAGTGGCGGCTTGTGGTGACGTCACAGTCTGAGGTCACCGCAACGGCCAGTCAGCGGAGGTCTTGCCAGATGGGACCAAACTACGGAATTATCGTACGATTTTGACCCCAAGGCAATGCCCCGATCGCTTTGCCGGCCTCTAGTGTATTCAATACCTGTATGCTGAATATTCATGAGGAAAACATCAATTTTTTAACTAGAGGCCGGCAATGCGATCGGGGAATTGCTTTGGGGTCAAAATCGTACGATAATTCCCAGCCGGCCAGGCCGCCGCTGATTGGCCGTTACGGTGACCTCAGACTGTGACGTCACCACAACTCGCTACTGGCGGCGTGCCTCAGTGCTGTGCGGCACAGTATCCACGGCCGGCCGGCATCAGCTGACAGCGGAGGCCCGCTCCTTCAAAATGGTAATTTGGTTTTACCCCTGGGGGGTTTATTTAGCCCCTCTCAGGATCGGCAGCCATTCATGGATTTTTGGCCTCTGTATCACGCACGTGACCTGCGAGTATCACGTCTGTGTCACCAACCGTGTGACCTGAGGAGGCGAGACAAAAATGGCGCCCACTTTTTGGCACTTGGCACGTAGCACGTGTCATCGATTGACTCGAAATTCATACCATCATCTGTCCGCCGTTTTGCCGCATCGAACGGTGCCACTCGCGTCGAAATCAACCCAGCCGCCTGGGCGCCAAGTGCCAATATGCTCCGTTGGACACATACACACACACACACACACACACACACACACACACACACACACACACACACACACACACACACACACACAAACACACACACACACACACACACACAAACACACACACAAACAAGCTCATCCCACTTTCCGAGAGACAGCCCAGTGGAAATCTTCCAACTCAGAAAAACATGTAAACATGTTTCTCTTCTTTCAACGATTTTGAACTAGAGACCGGCAATGCGATCAGGGT
>JAXIVJ010010505.1:0-46952 GCA_036785665.1 Chirona hameri
AAAGTAGTGGCAGCCAAAGCTTGCGACCTCCAAAAATAGAGCACCGAGGACATCTATCTTCCGGGAACTGTTGGTTCAAATATCGCCCGGTAGATGTCTCACCATAGCCAGTGGTTCGACGAAACGCTAGTTGAGCGACGTCCCTGGGACACGGTGGAATGGTGTACAGTGGAACCCGGCATTGTCAGTGCCGCCGCCGCCGCCCGCGGGGTCTCAGCCGACCGCCCGGCTGCGCCGGGCTTTGCGCCCTGGCGGTAGGTAGCCTTGCCTGCTGGCGGGAGAAATGTTCGCTTCTGCTGAGCCATGGGAACCGTAGGAGCCCGTTTATTTCCTTCGTGATTTAGCTGAGTGTGCATTGATCTGGGCATGATGATTTTAGTGAGTAGGTTTTCGGTACATATGGAGCTATCACTTCAGGGTGTTTAGCTGTTTTGCCACTTAACCCTATTTGTAACAGGCTCCTGGCTACCCCTATTTGTAACAGGGGAGGGGGGGGCGGCGGATTCCCCCCCCCCCCCGGAGATCTCGAGATCTACTCGTCCGATTTTCAAAAATGAAACGGTTTTTGGTTCCCCTCAACACGATCTACATTTTTTAAATAATAAAAAATATACATTTTGGATAGGGGGGAAACAGGGGGCAGAAACTACAAATTTTAGTGGTATTTTTGATCCAATATAGCTTTCATGTTTATCCACCGATTTTAACACAACTAATAGGAATCGATAGAGATTTAATTGGAAATTGATATATGACGGTGACGTTTGAAAATTCAAAAATCGTAGGCGTGTGCAGGTCGCTCAATATGGGGGTGAAGTAAATACGGAATAAAAACATTTTTTATGTTGTTTTTTATAAATGAAATGGTATGTGATTGTGACATTAGACAAAACAGTTATAAATCATATTTTTTCCATAGGCGGTACCAGGTTAGTCAAAAAGGGAGGTCAAATTGGGAAAAAAATATTAACCGCAGACAAGTTGCTACCCAGCAGTATAAATATTTACTGATCGTAGATAGTTCCTTTTTGCATGTTGCACTTCATCATAAGCGTATCCAGGATCAAAACTGGGGCGGCGCAAGACCTTTTGATAGTATATTATCCGCTATTATGATGCTAACTAGTCAACAGTGACTATTTCACGTACAACTTCAATTAACATTGGTTACCCCTCCCCCCCTTTTTACCCTACCTGGACTCGCCTATTATCTCATAATCGCTAGTAGAGTAGCCTGTGGTGCGTGTTTCATCCGAAAACTGCAGTATGTTATGACATTGTACGTCCATGCCTCTTAGTTTCCTTGCAATAATATGACCCCCTTTCTTCCATTCCTGAGCGCGCCTCTGCAAAAAAAAAAGACTTTATTCCCATTTCTGGCCTCATATGTGCATATATAATTATAAGCTAAACGTCTATTGCGCCGTTATCGCTGGCATATCGTCATCACCATGCCAGTCACCCCTCTTTTCATGTGCCTGAACACGCCCCTGAAACTCTATATGTAATAAATTATGCAAATAATGGAAGCAGAAGCTATCTTTTATATCTTGATAGCTATAAATGCCCCTTGCATTGCTCTATTGGCTTCCCGCCAAGCATTGATACTTCCTGGAAACCCCCCCCCCCCCCCCTTTTTCAAGCCCCTGAAACCGCCTCTGCCATGCAATATTTATGATATTTCATTAACATCAACTAATTTGCACTTGTTGCAATCACCGTAAACCGATGTAACTCCTTCATACTTGAGGCAGTTAGGAAGAAACCGTGAAGATCGCATTTCCGTATTATCGCCAAATGTCGCCTCCGAACCTACCCAAAACTGTGCCCTGAAACCGCCTCTGTTCAGGTTAGGAACTCAAAATTTTGACTCCAAATGCGGTATTCAATTCTATGAAAAGTCCCAAAATTTAATGGGCCTGCTCCCAGCCATTCTGGAGATATCTGTGAAAAACATGAGGGGGGGGGCGTAATCCGCCCCCCGTTACACATAGGGTTAAAGGCAATAGGTCACTTTGGAAGTTGTCTTGAAATTGTGCTATACGGGGTATTTCGAGCTGAAAAAGCAAATATGGCATTTGTTTGGACGATAGATGGATGTCCGTCGAAAAATGAGCATGTTTCTCTTTTCTCCTTCATGGCCATAACAAAAATTGCGTGACAATTATGACGTCATGCATATGGTATAGCTTGGATATGGCAACTATTGCACACAATAACGACGGACTTTAGACATATATACGCAGGCTGCGTGTAACGTAAACAACCGTTGTGGGAATCCGAAACATGTTTCGTGGAAATGAATCTTCTTTTAAAAGGGGCCACTAGTGCTGTGTCGAAATTACTTAACGTTTGGAGCTAATTGTTTCACACAACCCATTTTTCGATCTGCTCTACAAATCTGCTATCTCAGTTCAAAACTCCATGTTAAAGGTGAACTATTCCCTTTAATAAGCTGGAGTAGGGATCTTTGTACCTCGCTTAGATACGGTAAGTATATGTATGTACCTACAAACCAGTCAAACGTTCTCATTGGATAAGGAACCAAGCAGGCGATTCTTCAACGTTCTTTTCCAATGTGAAGGAGCACTTTGTTCTTTGTTTTGACCTCAGTTGACCTAAGATGACCTTGTAGGGGTCACTGAGCAACAGTTGCATAGGGTCATCAAGAATGGGCTATAGAAACATGATCCTGAAGTAATTGGTCTGATGTAATGCGTATTCTCTGAATGGGAGGCATTTTCATATCTTCATATTGACATATAATGGGGAGGTCACGGAATCGACCTGACCTTAGGTCACAGATATACACAAATCTGCTGTCAATCAATATGCGATGTGTAGGTATTTAACCCTCGCCCGTGCAGCGTCCGATCAGTGCGTGACCGTGCAAGGGAGAGGGGATTGGTACGACCCCCCCCCCCCCAGCGTTTCGCCCCTAATTGGGCTAGAGCTTCGATTAAAAAACGAGCGTGTTGCTTGTCAAGAGAGTAACCCATTGGTATCCGATTTTAAGGTCCTAGGTCATTAGATGACCTCTGAATTCATGCCAATGACCCAAAATTCAACCAAATGGTAAATCCGTATCAAATTGAATTTAATCGAGCTAGAATCGCGAATGAGCATATAATTATGCTAAATAGATGCCAAATTCGAAATCAGCATAACAAAATGTCATAGAACTGCCAAATTCCAAAAAGGTCATGTCGGGTCATGTCAGGTAATTTGAGGTCAGTGACCTCGGTTGATCTTTAGGGGCGCATGATCCCAGTGGAACATATAATTATGTAAAATGGATCCCATATTTGGAATCAGTGTCACAAAATGTCCTAGAAGCCCAAAAAAGTAATATGAGGTCATCGGATGTAAGTGACCTCGGCTGGACTCTGAAAAGGTCAATGGAGGTCACAATTTCAGTGGAAACCACAACTGTCACCTGGAAACACCTGTGCATATGATCCTGAACGACAAACACTATGAAACTGCACAAGTTACAAGGATTAATACTACGGGACGCCAGTTGCGCCTGACATGACCTTGAAAAACAGGTCAAATGTCACGGGTCATGTGACCTACAACTTTAGAAATTGCATAATATGTGTCAAATTGTTCACCAGTACGGTACTGAAAGTTTCATCGTAATCGGTTGATATTTACGCGAGTTATTCCCGAAAAACCGAGGGGGTGGCATCAACTCCTGCACTGGCGAGGGTTAAGCCTAATTCAATTATGTGAGTTTAAAACTGCTCGGACAAACACTGTTGCCTGTGCACGACCGTTATTTTTTTACGAAGATTGGGTCACTTAATGCAACCTGGTGACCTGACCTGAAGTGACCCGAAGTAAAACAAATATTGCAAAATGTGGTTCATTGAAGCCGTAACAGGTGCACGACAATTTGTTACAAAGACTAAGACAGAAAATCTGACAACAGGTTATCACGATCGATCAGTAAGCTGTTTGAACAGAAGTGCATCAACATATTATAACAATGTCAAACACACACCAATCGTTTTTGCGCTATTTAAAGGAATTATACGGGTTTTTCCCAGAATAAATGAGTTGCATAGTAAAACGTACTTATAAAGGTGGTAGAAGTCCCACGCTAGCCACATTTTTCAGGAAATTTCAGGAAATTAATAAGCAATATTTGAAAAATAAACTTGTTTTGTTCCAACAACACCTGTTACCTAGTTTTTCCCATAAAATTCGATATTTTTCATGATTTTTCATGCCGATACGACACCACCAAATTATCAACGCTATAGGCCAGAGATAAGAAAACCACAAAACCCGAACGAACAGTGTGTAGTAATAAAGAGTCCCGTAAGTTTTGAATTGCATAATCATTTTGTGATCCAGTGTAGGACTTGCAGATAATTCAAAACTCTAAAATTGATTGCTGCAGATTATAAGATGACAAATGTGGTGGGCAGTAATGCCGATCAAGTACTCTTTATCTGATACAAATCTCGAAAAACGCCAAAGTTTTAATGCTGATAATTGCTGAAATAATAGACTAAATACGCATTGTGGTCCCTGTTATATGTCTTAAACGTGTTTAAAGCTCATACAACTGCAAAAGAGTGCATTTCCTTTCAGGACGGAAACCCGTATAATCCCTTTAATGAGACAGTGCGTATTTCCCAGAAAAACCGGCTTACGTACCTATACTCAAATACACAATGCTTCCTGCTCGATAGAGACTGGTAAAGTTTTTAATCATGCCGCTTGTTGCCAGTCCAATATGGACCAGTAGAATACAACTAACAGCCACTGAATCGGATCCAACGACCACCGTCGTCACATGGGTGCTCAAAATGTTCGCGTTTAAGCCGGCGATCCACTAATAAAACGTCTCTTGGGTTGGTTTTAAGGTCGTCAATTTTGGTTTGCGCGCTGTCTCTGGCCGACGTAAATTCGCCCACATATCGGACGTGCGAGATGCACTGGGCTGGCTCACTGCCCGGCAACTGTACGAACTTCAATCTCTCCACCTTCTTCACAAAATTTCCCAGCTTCCCAGCTTTTGGCCAATTCTGAACTTCGTTCCAGAAGCACCCGCCAGGACGCTGATTTGGCCCTCCCGCGCGTGAGAACTACAACCGGCAAGTGTCGCTTTTTATATAGTACGGTGCAGCGGTACAACACCCTGTCTCGGGACATTCGTGACGTCTTTACCGTCATTTAAACGTAAAGTTGGCACTCTTTTACATGACATCTGATGTGCTGTGCTGGATGTGTGTGCTTGCGATCGTGTATTGTGTGTGTTGTGTTGTTCTACTCAGTGTACGCATGTGTGTCGTTTTTAACATGTATCTCATCTTTTAACCCTGACACGACGCTCAGAATAGCCGGTTGTATGTATCGGAGAGTGTTTTTACCGTAAATACAGTTTGAAGCTGTAAAATGGCATCGGTTACTCGAGGACTAACAAAACTCGTGATTCCGCCCTCCCGTCCCGCCGAATTCTGGTAGCCGTTAGGTGTTGGTGAAAGATAAATATGGAGTGATGATGTGAGGGTGGCAGACCCGGGGCGGGCGGGTATCACATTACACCGTGGGAGAACGCGCCGTCGTGTCGCGACGCGCCGAGCGCCGCCGTATGGATCGTCCATATATTACGTAACGCTTTCTTCGGCAATATCCAACACCCTGTTGAATATTGCCGTTTTAATGTAACGCTTCGTAACGTTTCGACTGAGCCCCGTATATAATTAAGTAGCGCAAACATGTTTGAAGTTTGAACCCCCCTCCCCCCTCTGTAAAACATACAAAATCATGCTTAAAGGAAATAGTTCACCTTCGGGAAATTTTTCAGAACACGATTTTATTATATTTTTTAATACAGTTTCTTTTTTTATTTTCAAAAATGGTCCTACATCGCGCCAATTCAGGACAGAAGGTCGTAAATTATTAATGTTATGGTGTGCGTTATTGGTCTGCGCATGCTCCATGGCAGTGCTGGCACTTTCAGACGGTACGGTACATCCTATATGCGCCGTATTCCTTCGCCAAAAAGTCAAATATCTTCGGCTGGAGTCTTTTCAGCCAAAAAAAGTTCCAGATAAGGATTTCTCAACACGGGCTACAAAACTGCTATTTCAGTTCAAAACCAATGTTGAAAGTGAACTATTTCCTTTAATGCAGCATGAACATCGTCGTGGCGGTCAATATCTTGAATTCCAGACCCTGTGCTAGTCACTCGTATAGGCTTTGTATGATTCTGTTATTGTTTCCGTTTAAGGTTCATTTTAATTGTCCAGCTTTCCGATAACACCCGTGCGACCCCCTCCAGCTATGTAATATGTGTATATATTCATATACAGACAATTATGGCATACATGACACAGGAAAGTAAACACATAGGCGGACGCGTTTCGTCATAAATTACTTCATCAGCACCATATACACAAGATGAAATAATGCACACACTCAAGAAAAGCTATACATCACAGTTTCAATCTATTCGAATTATTTTTTAAAGTTCTAGAAGAATGTGCTATAAAACTTGTTCTAATATACAATCATCCTGAATGATGTAATCGATGTCGCTAACGCAGAGAACGGTGGCGTAATATTCCAGAAACTGAGAGGTGAGATTAACTCAGGTTACTTTTATGGAAACCCAGACACCCAAATAATTTATCCCTATTAGACCAATCATTTTGCATGGATTCCCACGCCAGCTTACAATGTAGCTATACAGCTGAACTCTATTATTTCACCTTGCATACCGAAAACTTATTCCCTGAGATCGTCTGAAGAATGCATAGAAATACTCAGAGTACGGGAGAGGCATGGCACCCTGGCATCTCTTGACGCATCTTCACTCTTTACGAATGTCCCTGTCGATCAGACGATTGATATGCTTCTTGAGAACGTGTACTCTCATGCGTCTATCCCGGCGCCACGTGTACCTAGAGCAAGAGCTAACTCAAACGTCTCTTTGAGATATGCACAAAAGACACTCTTTCCTTTTGCACCCAGACTTGCACCCAGAGGGCAAGCTTTGCCGACAGATCGATGGAGTGGCAATGGGTTCCCCTTGGGGTGTCATTTGCGGAAACGTATTTGGCACAGATAGAATCACTGACCTTAGAGAGCCTAGAAGAAACCTTTCACGTACTGCCGGTACACTGATGACATATTTGTTGATATTGTTGACAAGGAACAACTCATGTGCCTCAAATCCGAACTTGAAGACAAATCAATTATCAAATTCACGTTCGAAATGTCAGTAAACTACCGAATTTCATTTATAGATGTAACAGTTGATGCTTCAAATAAAACAATCGTTATCTCGGTTTACAGGAAACCCACTGATATTGGTAGATGTCTTAAAAGGACTATACGGGTTTCCGTCCTGAAAGTGAATGCACTCTTTTACAGTTGTATGAGCTTTAAACACGTTTAAGACATATAACAGGGACCTCAATGCTCATTTAGTCCATTATTTCAGAAATTATCAGCGTTAAAACTTGAGCGTGTTTCGAGACTAGTATCAGATAACGAGTACTTGATCGGCACTACTGTCCACCACTTTTATCTTAAGATCAATTTGAGAGTTTTGAATTATCTGCAAGTCCTACACTGGATCACAAAATTATTATGCAATTCAAAACTGACGGGACTTTGTATTACTACACACTGTTCGTTGAGGTTTTGTGTTTTTGTGGTTTTCTTTTCTCTGGCCAGTCTGGCTTTTCTCAGCGTTGAGAATTTGGTGGTGGCATATTCATTTTTTGGCATGAAAATTCATGAAAATATATAATTTTATGGGAAAACTAGGTAACTGCTGCTGTCGTTGGAACAAAACAAGTTTATTTTCTTTCAAATATTGCTTATTTTACCGGAAATATGCCATACGTGTGGTGTTTTTATTAGCATAAAAGAGATGACTGGCTCTGCCTCAGCCGGTCCTGCAGAAAATACGCGGTGGCATCACCGCGCACTTTGGAATGACCTTACGTGCAGAAGAGGTCATTTCCAGAAAAATATGGCTGTCGGCAATAGGCGCGCACGCGGGAGACGGCTGGCGGAGCGGCGTCTGGCCACTACTATTACTTTCGGATCCCTGGTCAAAACGGGCCCGTCCCGTTTGGAGGCAGTGCCTCTATATTTCGAAAACCCCTGAAGTTAGGGGGCGGAAGTTTTCGAAGCTGTGTTAGGCGTCGCTCTCCCTATGTGACCAGAAAACTGTTGATCCAGTCCATCTAGAACACACCTTGGTACTTACTTAATGGGTTAACTATTATATTTATGTATTACTATTAAATTATGTATATGTTAAATTTTCAATAATAATTCATCACAATTAAAAATTGATTATAGAATAAGAAATTCGTTAATTAAATCCGTTGCAGACTATGGTCACTAGCGGATCCAGGGGGGGGGGGATTGCGGCCATGACTCCCCTCCAAAACGCCTGAAATCGGCACGAAATTGACACATTTCCTGATATGGAAGACAATCTAAGCAGCTTTTACAAGGGAAAGTTTATTTAAATTCGGCTATCAATGCATAACCAAGCGAAATACGATGAGTTTTCAGAATTATGTTATATTTTTGGGGGGAATTTGGCTCCCTCCTAGGCCCACCACCCGCCCCCCCCCCCCCCCCCCCCCCTCCAACCACCGTTCTGGATCCGCCAATGACTATGGTAGTAGCAGTACCATACGCTAGTACTATCAGGTTTATCGGAATGGGCCGGTAATCGCATATCGAAACGTGGCAGCTGACGCCCATCCTCGTCGTGAGTGATTTTCTTGGCCTTAGCAACAAGTGGCGTAGTGCCAACGCAGCATCAAACTTAGTTTTATAATTGTCATTAGCTTTCTCACGGTCTCGATGTGACGTTCCCCACTCCGTCGGTCTGCACCGCTCACGCCTCACCCTCCTCCCCGCCCGACAGCTGCCGGCCGATGCGAGGCGACGTCGGGTCCAGTGTGGTGTCAGATGCCCATTCGCATAAACATATTCCACTGTAGCCGACTTGCGTGTTAGAGTGACGTCATCACCACGCTACTCCCTCCATCTAGCGGGTTTCACTGCAACTAGTAGTTCCAATATGACCACGCCAGACAGTTTTTGATGGCGCAAGCTTGACTGCCACGGCTTTGTGTGTGGCTGTATGCTACGGTTTTGGATGCGGCGAGCACCATTTTGGATGCGGCGAGTTTGGCTCATGAAGATGTCCCCTACCCGGGCGAATTTTGAATGTCGCAAGCGTTGTTGGCAGCGGTTTTGGATGGGACAAGCATTGAATGCTACAACTTTGAACGCTTTGATAGTTCCCCGCGCCAACTAGACGCGCGCCGCCAGGAGGAGCTGCTGCACGCCGCCGTCAGCCTCTTCCTTAACGGAAACGGCGACCACGTGCTGAGCGCGCTGGCTGAGCGGTGGCACGGCGTGCTGCTGCTCTCCCACGCGGCGCCGTGGCAGCACACGCAGCTGATGGCGCTGCTGGCGGCCGCGTTGGCCGCAGCCCGGCCCAGCGTGACTGTGCCACAGCAGGACATCGTCACCGTGATGCTCGCCAAGCTGGCGCTGAAGAAGCGGCACCTGCTGACGGCGGCGCGCGCTGCCAAGACGCTGGCCGTTGTGTTCCATAAGCAGCCCCATGCCGAGACAGACCATCTGCTCAAGAGGCTCACCAAGCAGCTCGAGTTCACGATGGACGCACGGGATGGCGGGGACACCGAGGCAGAGGCGGCGGCTATGGTGGCGCTCGGGGGCGCGCTGGCCAAGGGTCTGGTGCTGCGCGGCCATGGCCAGGCGGCCTACTTCGTGCGCCGGCTGGTGGACTGGCTGGCAGATTAGAGGGCCGGAAACGCGGTCGTCGCCGCCTTCCAGGACCTGCTGTCAGAGGACGCGCTGCTGGGGTTCGAGAACCACTGCACCGTGTGCCTGCTGAACCGGCAGTGGCTCTTCGCCGGCATCTGCGACCAGCTGTCGGCCGGCTTCAGCGCCGAGGGGGCGGCGGCGCCACCTGCGCGCGCCCAGGCGGCCAGCTGGCGGCGCTGCCGGCCAGCGTGGTGTCGGCCCAGCTGACTGATGACGCGTCGCTGAGCGCGGCCGTGCTGCATGTGATGGGCGGAGCTACCGCCGACTCGCCGGCAGCGTTCCAGACGTTTGTGGAGACGCTGGCTCCTCGCCTGCTGCGCGCCGGCCGCAGCTGGATACGCGAGCCGAGGCGCTGCGCTGACTCGCCAGCTGATCCAGCTGAAGACCAAATATGCTGCTGCCGCTGCGGCCTCAGGTGCTCAGCGTGCTGGCCCAGTGTGTAGATGACAAGAAACGACTGCAGTCGTCTGATGCACCAGTCGACTGGTGCGCAGCCAGACGGTGGAGGCCATGAACGCTGCGCGCATGCTGAATGAGCAATATTTGATCAGTTTTGACTTGTGGGTAGCTTGTTTCAATGTTTGCTCGCGCTACACGGCGGGCAGCCAGCAGAGGCGTAAATGCTACACGGCGGGCAGCCAGCAGAGGCGTAAATGTTATGGTTACATGTGTATACCTATTCTTGAAACGTCTCAGAAATATATGACATAGCCAGATAAACACTTTGGGAGGCAATGGACGGTAATCTTGACGACACAAACACCCCAGCCGTTTGGCAACACCAGAGCTAGTTTAAGATGAAATTGTTAATTTTAAGTAAACGATGGTGTTATCATTAAAATGGAATTTCCAATGCATTAATTCATAAAGTTGCGATTGATACCAAAAACTACCTGGAAAAGCCGTGTTCTTACCAGCTATAGACCCATTTACCCCAAACGCCCTAATCGCCCCAATCGCCCCATACGCCCCAAACGCCCCAATCGCCGCAAACGCAAAATCCTTCGTGAAAACGGCTATTGCTTACATATCTAGTATATCTACATTCAGTGGCAAATGGTTCACTCGCTGGTCCAGTTACCCTGCTTTTACCACATGCTTCCATATGAAGCTTTTCTGCACAGCGCATAATTTTGTTGACACAGCGCTGAATGACAGGACAACACATCAAATATTCGGCAGGAGAGTCCCCACGACCAAACAGAATATGCAGTGGGTGATTTCTCGACATGGCCTTCAAAACTGCTATCCCAGTTAGAAATCTCGTTATTGAAGTGACTGGTTTCCTTTAAAACAACTTCAGGCTTGAGAGCGTAGGAAACGCACTCAGAAATCGACTTGACAAACAATTATCATGATCGGCACTCATAAGGTTACAGCCAAGGCCCTATAAGAAGGTAGCGTCACCAGGCGATTTGTTTACATTCTGCACCGACCGCTGTGTGACGTCACTGGGCGTCTCTTCGCCCGCGTCCCACTTGTGGAGCCAAGTATCGGTCGGCCGCCAAATCTAGTTCGTGGGATGTAATTTGGTGTGGTACATCCGTACTTCAACAAACTGTCATCATTCGATATATGTGATACATTTTTTTACGAATCAAGCTACGATTCATTTAATCAGCTGTCCATATTCCGACACAAGAAGAGCGAATATGTATTTTGCAATACTGCTCAAGGTGGCCAGCACGTCTCATATAGTTTCCCGACGGGTTGTGACACCCCTCCGAGTGCCATGACAGACCGGGATCCTTCTCAGACAGACGGGGGGTGTTTAGTTACGGTAAACAGAGCTTGTGCAGAAGGGCAGAGTGCGGCTCTCGCCTCCGCCCTCAGTGGCACACAGCGGCAGACAGTCACACACAGAGGCAGACAGTCACGCAGTGGCACAAAGCAGTAGACAGAGGCAGGTCAGAGTGCCGCTCTCGCCCCCCCACTCCCACCCCCACCCGACAGCGGCACACATCGGAACAAAGCAACATACTGTGGCACACACGGCACGGCATTGTCGTTCTCGCCCCCCTACCTCGATGCCAACAGCGGCAGACCAGACAGGCGAGAGTGCCAATCTCACCACATCCTTCGGCGGCGGACAGCGACATGCCAGAATTAAACTCTCGTTCGTTCGTTCGTTACTCCCTCCGGCTCGCATCCAGGGCCATTGCAGCTCAGTTGGGCGCGGAATCCGGCGGTCAAGGCCGCCACCACACCGTCATCGCGCAGGGTAGTCGGGTCCGGGTGGATGACGCCCAGGTGCCGGAGGCGAGCTCTGACCAGGGCGGGGCACCGCTGCAGCACGTGCCGCGGTGTGTCAGCCTCTTCTCTGCATAGCCGGCACACGGCGGCGGGACATCCCTCGGCGCTGCACGTAGGTCGGCGGCCGATCCGGTGGAGGTACTGCTCCGAGCCGCTCCAGTGCCCGGCTCGGAGCTGCCGGATGTCCACCGTAGCAAGACAGTCGCCGTCGCCGACCGGGCCCCGCTGGCGGGTTTCATGATCCTTGTACCGCCCGCCAGCCAGGCCATGATCGCTGCCAGGTGGAGGTGGCGGATCGGGAGACGGCCTTCTGGGTGGTGGCGACGTCGATGGGCGTGTATTGTTGGAGGAGGGCGCTGGCCTCCTTTGCGAAGACGTCCGCTCACTCTCGCCAGCGGCGGCGGCCGGGCTACGGAAGGACAGCGGCGGGGCGGCGGAAGAAGACGCCAGGACAGCGGTCTGTATGCGGTCGCGCAGCGGCCGTTTAGCGACAGATGGTGACAGGTCAGCAATGACTTGGAGCTCCGCCAGATCACTCGGAGCTCCGGCTGTGCTGGCGAACCTGGTTCGCTACTCTTTCCCGTGCCTTGATCTCAGCGCGAGCGGCATTCAACTACCTGAGCCGCAGGTGGAGGCGACACTGCCACCGGAGTCCGGCACGCCTCCACTGCCGACGGAGTCCAGCACGCCTCCACTGCCGACGGAGTCCAGCACGCCTCCACTGCCGACGGAGTCCAGCACGCCTCCACTGCCTACGGAGTCCAGCACGCCTCCACTGCCACCTGAGTCCGACCACGACTCCACTGCCACCAGAGACCGGAACTCCACTGCCACCAGTCCGGCACGCCTCCACTGACACCTGAGTCCGGCACGCCTCCACTGAGTTGTCTGTCTTCCTGTAGATATGCAACACATTGGTAAATAAATGCAGGGATGCACTATATGCACTAATTTAAATATGGTGTGACAAAACATATCACCTTTCTTTGACACCTCCAATTATAGGCTATTAAACTGCATCAAATTTGTATTGTGTGTGACACACAAGCAAATATTTATTGAATTGGCAAACACCAATCTCTTCCAAGACAATCAATACATATTACATACTATGTCAAAATTCATGTTAACCCTCGCCCTACTGGAGGTTTTCACCTTCGCCTTACGGGGGTCCTAAAAAGACCCCGGTTAACTTCCAAACCAAGCAACATAGAGCAACGCGGTAAGAACCAACATGTTGCCTGTCATGTTTGGAATCTAACGGTATGCATTTTGTAGGTTTCGGGTCAACGAGTGACCTTCCAGGTCAAGTGAATGACCTCGATCGACCACGTCCAGAACAGCGATTTTGCTGTCTGAAAACCTCAAAATTTAAAATTGGTAAATGTAAATAAAAATGCATGTTCCTAGACCAGTTTTGTCTCAGAAATACAGAAAAGATAATAATTTGTTCGTATCTGGTAAAAAAAAGTCCAACAATTTATTAAAAAATGACGTCATGAGTTTCTTACACTTATGGAGCCATCACTCAGTCAAAAATAGCAATATTGATTTGAAATTTGGATTGGGTATTGTTCATACTCAGTTATCTCACATATATTCCGGTTTTTCTAACATCTTTGAAAATTTTGATTTGTGGTGATTTGAAGACAAATCATTTAATTTTTATTTTAGGGGTCAAAACACCACACAAAAAAAATCGGAAATCCGAGATTGCCATTTTCAAGAGAATTACATTTTATATCTTTGGTGAATTGCGTTTGCAATTTGCTTCGATTTTTCAAATATTTATCGTTTTTCCACCAACATGACGTCATCAAGTCATGATTATCTCCCAATCTACTCAACCAATTTCAATTAAAATTTTACAGCATACGTATAATTGTTGTAAACTCAGCTACTGTAAATTTCAGCAAGATGCACCGCATGTGTAAAAAGTTATTCAAGAAAACCTCAGGGGGGCAGTCAGCCCCCCCTAGGGCGAGGGTTAAGATATACATCAGAACCACATAGATATGCACCAGACAATCAGCTCAATCTTTCAATTATATAACTAAATTTGACATCTATGATCCTAGCCTTGATGCTAAGTGATAGATGGTACACAGGAAACATTGAGAAGCTTACAAGTACTAACTGTACATTAATTAATGCAAATGTCAATAAAAAGTAGTGTGTACTTTTTATTGACATTTTGCATTAATTAATGTACAGTTAGTACTAGTGTGTAACTAGTGTGTAAAAAAAGTAGTGTGTAAATTGTCGAGGTCTAGGTAATTATCGTAAAAGACGTGATGTTTTCAATTACTTGAGAAAAGGTGCTTTTCACATATATATATATGCTGCAGGACATACATTGTGAGCGAGGAACGCATTCCTGCCGAACAAGAGAACGCATTCCGAAACGCTTGGGGCACAGATGTCCTTATTGCGTCCTATGGGAGCAATGCGAGAGGAGTGGCGATACTTACCAAGGGAGTTAAAATTAAGGTCTGTAATTCCATGATAGATGTGGGTGGAAACTATATTATAGCTAAGGTAATTATAAATGATGCACAAACATTAATTCTTGCTAATGTATACGGTCCAAATGAGGATAGTCCAACATTTTATGAGGAGTTAGGGAAGATGTGCGAGGAGGTAGGAGATGAAAGCACACCATTGATCATAGGAGGAGATTTCAACTTTGCTTTGAATGGCGTTTTGGATACCGCAAATTATGTACGGGAAAATAACACAAGAGCCAGAGACGTGTTATTAAGCTTAATGGATGCAAACGGTTGGGTAGACATATTCAGAGAAAGGAATGGCGATGAGAGGAAATATACTTGGAGGAATACGGGTTCCGGTATCAAGCAAGCGCGATTAGATTATTTCATTATTTCTCGAGGACTTATTCCGTATGTTTCTGAGGAAAAAATTATACCTGGCTACCGCACAGATCATTCCATGGTGACTTTGAAAATAGATATACAGAAGCATACGAGGGGAAAGGGTTTCTTTAAAATGAATAACTCGCTTTTGCAGTGTGAAGATTATTCTGATACAGTTAGAAAGACCATTATGAACACTCTTCTGATACATGCTTTACCTGTATATGCAGAAGAATTTGTTCGGCAGGATCCTCACGAGGTTGAAGTAAATATAAGTTGGTCTTCTTTTTGGGAAACAATTATATTGAATATGAGAACTGCTACAGTGTCATTTGCGATTCATAGAAGCCGTCGTAAGAAATTAGAAGAACATGATATTATAAAAAAGATCGAGGAACTCGAGGAAATAGTACAATGTAGACCAAATCAGGAGAGGATCACTAATTTAGAGATAGCAAAGGAGAGGCTTGAACAAATCAGGAAAGTTACACTAGAAGGTATTATCACACGCTCTAGAGCAAAATGGCATGAACAAGGGGAAAGGTCAACTGCATACTTTCTTAGCCTGGAAAGACGGGCATTCTCGGCCAAACTTATTGCGTCTCTTGAAGATGGAGTAGGTGGGTTTATAACGAGTCAAAGTAAGATTATACATAGGCTTGTAGAATATTTTACGGCAATGTTTAGAGAACGTCCGAAGGAGCAGTGGACGGAGCAGTTCATGAGTAGTGCCCATATAAAGCAAATCAGTAACAAGGAGAAAGCTTCTCTTAAGTTGCCACTGGACCTAGCAGAGCTTGAGGCAGCGTTGAAAGCAATGAAAAAAACAAAAGTCCTGGTTCAGACGGATTTTCTGTAGAATTTTACCACCATTTTTGGGGTGATTTAAAAATGTTTTTCTTTAAAATGGTAAATGAATGTGTCGACACTGGAGTTCTCCCCTTGACGCTACGCGAAGGGATTCTCACGCTTGTGCCGAAATCGAATAGACCGCGATCAGAAATTAAATCATATAGGCCGATAACTCTGCTAAATGTAAGTTATAAAATCATTGCTGCGGCGATAGCAAATAGAATCAGGAATCTGTTACCATCAATAGTTGACAAGAATCAAACAGGCTTTATGAAGGGTCGATTTATTGGTGACAACACTCGTCTAACATACGATTTGATGCAGGAGTTGAAAAAAGAAAAAAGGAGTGCTCTTTTTGTGAGCTTGGATATTGAGGACGCCTTTAATGCCGTTGATTGGGAGTTTGCGAGGACGGTGATGCAAAGACGAAATTTTCCTGAATCAACACAGAAGTGGTTCAATATGCTCTACATCGGGTCATACTCGCGATTAGTGTATAACGGTCATATTTCGGAAAAGATATTGCTGGAACGATCCTGCCGTCAGGGTGATCCGTTAAGTCCGTACATCTTTTTGATTGTTATAGAATGTGCACTGGAAATGATACGAAACAATGCTAATATCAAAGGTGTTAAGATTGGTAATATGGAGTACAAAATATCTGCCTATGCCGATGATGTGCTGTGCTTTTTGGATGGAAGTGTAAACTCGTGCAGGGCGCTTTTTCACGACTTAGGGATTTTTGCAAAATACTCTGGCCTTAAGCCAAATATTTAAAAAACACAAGCTTTTTGGGTGGGTGCAAGTGAGCAGGAATGTGAAGTGATGGATGGAAACTTTAATTTCAAATGGATGGAGCTGAAAGTTTTGGGAGTTGTGTTTACAAATGATGAGAAGGACGCCCACGAAGAAAATTTCGAAAGTAAATTGAGACTCATACAGTCAATAATGAATAGTTGGAAAAGGAGACATATAACTGTGAGGGGAAAGATAGCCTTAGTTAAAGCACTTCTTTTGCCAAAACTTACTCATATACTTGTCTCTCTCCCAAAACCACCTAAGGATTTTATGAAAAGATTGCAAACCATTATGTTTCGCTTTATATGGGGCGGAAAAGTGGATCGGTTAAAGCGATTGAGTATCTGTAAACCATATACCGAGGGAGGTCTTGCAATGATAGAAGTTGAGACGTATGTCGAAGCTCTTAAAGCGACATGGGTACGAAGGGAAATACAATCAAAACATAGTTGGACCTCACTGTTTCAAGAAACTGTATCTGAAGGTACATATTTATGGGAGATGAATAGCGATTCACTTGTGAAATTGGCCAAACAAATATTCAACCCTTTTTGGGCCGAATTCTTAAGAGCCTTCGCCAATGTAAGTAGTGGAATAAAGATTGACGCTGAGAATATGAACAGATGCGGTTTGTGGTACTCTGATGTAACAAAACACAAAACAACTTGTATTAAGGCCTGGCGGAAAAGAGGTCTATACTATCTTAGTGACATTATGGACGATTTGGGACATATTTTATCATTTCAGCAGGTAAAAGAAATGTATCAGCTAGGTGGATCGTACTTAGATTACATTGGATTGATTAGGAGCTTATCGCGTGAATGGAAATCTATACCATGGAAAGTGCGAGCTGAATACCCTATTATCCATCCACAAGTGGAGTTCGTATTAAGTAAAGAAAAAGGAGCCAAATATTTGTATAATATTATATTACAAAAACACACTAAAAAAATGAGAAATTCGTGGGAGCAGGGATGGGAAGTAAAATATGGGGAAGTAAACTGGGCAGATATATATCTGTCAATTTACACAAATTCGTCAGTTTACTATCATATTTTAAGTTATAAAATAATTACACAAATTGTCGCTACCAACAAAATGTTGCATATAATGGGCATCAAGGATTCACCAGTGTGTTGCAGGTGCACAGCACACATTAATACCATAGAACATAAGTTTTGGTATTGCAAAGAAGTAAATTGTTTTTGGAAAAATATTGCAAGTTTCATTAATAACCTAGACATAGTAACTAGCATGGTAGCATTTAACTCGAGGAAAATAATTTTTGGTGTATCTGATAACATGGTCATGAATCAGGTTATATCTGTAGGAAAAAGCATGATATCAAAACATATAAACCTTAGTGTGAAATTGTTCACGGTCAAGTTTAAGATTGACATTATGAATGAGAAATGCATGGCACAGAGTCGTTGTGAAATAAGAAAGTTCGATGAAATATGGGGAGGAATAGATAATGCGCTAGCTAATGTGCGATGAAGCAAATGAGGGAGACATGATTATGTCTCTCAAAAAAAAAGAGAAAAAAAGAGAAAAAAAAGTAGTGTGTAAAATAAGCATGACGAAACAATGGTAAAGGTACCTTATATATGCAGGCAATAATTAACCAAGCACCCAAGCAAGTACTTAAAGGAAATAGTACACCTTCAACATGGGATTTTGAACTGAAATAGCAGTTTTGTAGCCTGTGTTGAGAAATCCTTATCAGCAACTTTTCTTGGCTGAAAAGACTCTCCAGCCGAAGATATTTGACTTTTTGGCGAAGGAATGCGGCGCATATATGATATACCGTACCGTCTGAGAGTGCTAGCACTGCATGGAGCATGCGTAGACCAATAACGCACACCATAACATTAATAATTTACGACATTCTGTCCTGAATTGGCGTGATGTAGGACCATTTTTGAAAAGAAAAAAAGAAACTGTATTAAAAAAAATAAAATCGTGTTCTGAAAAATTTCCGAAGGTGAACTATTTCCTTTAAAAGAATGGAAGATGCAAACTATTTAACTGATGCTGATGCCACCTTGAGATGGATGCTGGAAGATTTTTAGAATGGATTGCATCAATTCTGAGCTTCGGTTTGGTGTCAGGAACTAAAGTTATCTTTATTATATGATGCATCATAATCTTCCTCCACAAAGTGCTCAGAGCAGACAGAAGAATTTTCGCTATTGAACAGGTCTGCCCTAGCACACTTGTGCACCCATGCTGCCCAGATCATCTTCTCTTTAGGAAAGCGAAATCCATTTCCTTGCGCTTATGCTTCTTGCCAACCCACGATCCACAGGTTGACATAGCACAGTGTGATGGCATGTTTAACTTGTGGACTGTGGTGTAATCTGAAAAGGGACAAAAAAATGCATCCACAATTACAATTTAGATACACTAGACACAACCATAATTATCCAACCTACTATCAAGTATCCATTCAAGGGTTTCCACTTTCCATCCATCACAGCTAGTGCCTAGTAACCTACCTACCTATTGTCTTCATAAGACTGGGAAACCAATCTGGTAGATACCTATAGATTGTACAGAAATTCAACAGAAAGCATTGGCCAGGTATTATATATAGAAACCAGTGAGTGCATCTTGTGAAAAGTTAAAGTATGGTCAAACATTAAGATAAGCCGAACCATGGTGAGAAATGTACCAATCTCTTTCACATCCTGATCCACATCACATTAGTCTTCGGTTCGGGAGGCACCTAAACTAGTTTTGTCAAAAGGCAACATCAAAGTTAAGTTTGGGAGCCAGGATCGTGAAATTACTGTTGAATAATTCCTATCAGATATAAGTAACTTTCAGGATCACATTAAAAACAGCACCTAAATAAAACATCGCCCAAAGTCCTAGCCAAACCCTACCCAGATTACCACAATCTTACGAATGGACGCCGTTTTGTTTACGTTTTGAGGCTCCCGGCGCTCGGTCCAAGTGACGCCCAGTGACGTCACTCAAGAGTCGCGGCTAGCAAATCGGGCTTCCCTATGGCCCACAGCACAGGTGAAACCCCCCTGGTTACAGCGTCATTTCGTGAACTATGGCGTCTTTTTTAAGGGCGTGTCCCATGGACGAATAATGCTACTCTAGCTCCACAGCTTGCCGTCCAGTAACATCCCATGCTCCCCCGTGTTAGTGTGGCTGATCCGTATTGGAAGGAGATACGATACGATATATTCTTAATGGTGTATTGCTTGTGATACCACGGTTACGTCACCCGCAGCTCACGCCTGAGCTCGCTCACTGGTGATCGCCAAGTCGGCCGTTGATTTACCCACCACCGTTAGTTTACTTAAACGCCTTTAACCAAAAGTGGCTGCCAATAGTGGCTGGAAATCTGCTGGTCCTTAATAAGTTGACTTATAAATTGGAATGCAGGATCCATCCACTCTGGTTGTTAGTGGTGGACAGGTATCATTAGACCGGACCCATATCTTACAGCACTCCTGGTTGTCACAGTGGTGAGATCCTGGACTGCAAGATGGTTTGATGACATTGTCTGTTTGCAGCGGGATAGTTCCGGCTGTCTTTGGCGGCTGGGGGATCAGATCAGATAAGAATGCACCCCTGTTATCGACGAGCTGAGGGTTCGGCAGCGGCTGCACCATCGTCACCAACAGCACCACCAGGATCAGCAGCATTGATGGCACCATCTGGAACAAAGACAACAGGGTGAACAAAGACAAAGACAACAGGCGTGTTCAGGTGTGGTGCTTCGGCTTATCTTTATTTTGCAGCGTTTTACCCACCGCGTCAGCTCTAGTATTCCCGCGTCATATTTGTCGCCGGAACATTCCAGAACGTTATTAATTCGTATACTTTCATATTATGAATATGTTGTCGGTTAACCAGATTCATCTGCAATTTGTTTTCCGTCTTCATATTTCTCTTGTAACTCATCGTACCTGATTTTCCTATAATCAGTTTCTGTATTCATAACTTCAATTTATATTTAGAACATAGTCGATTTCAGTCTCGGCAACGTGGCATTCTGCCCACTCTCGCTCTGCTCTCGCGCCAACCGGTTGGTTCATTCGTCGCTCGTCTCAAATATTATTACTTTACTCTTCAAACTTAACGTAACCTATTTATCACCATATACTTACATTCACACATTATGTAGCTGTCCACGTTTCTGATCTTCGGCATACTGCCTGGGTATTTAGTTGTCGATTCGGTTGTTGTATCATGTACCCGCTGCTCTCGCTCGGGCCTGATTCATTCGTTCTGTTCTTGGGTTTTGATACCTGAAGTTAATACAACTGTGGGCGTGCATCAATTCGGTTTTCTTCCTCCAATGCTTCTCACCCCACAGTTTTGGTGACTGCCGACGTGATCATGATTCTGACTATCTTCCAACTTAATTTGAACACGCTTTCTTCAACGTGGCAACAATGTTCATTCCACCTTCGGTCTTGGTGAGATATTTGTTTGCCCTCTTCTATGGTTCGAGTCCTCTTTAAAGTAGAGGTGGCACGCCTTGTCGCCCGCCCCGCCGTCAGCTGACTGATTTCACAGCTGACTGATTCCCGCAGCTGATTCTGCTTCACTGGTTTTGCTCCGTTCTGCTCGGTCGCTCCGATTCCCATTGAATGTGTATTGTCTGGTGAATATTTTGTGTGAACATATGATAATTTAACAGTTAAACATTGATATATTCTAACATTACTGAACGTTTATTTGAATACTTTGTCATTACTATGCCTGACGAACCCAACATTGCAGTTATGGATTCTGTTAGTGAAGCCCCTGTTCATCGTGTCAGCATCAAGCCCCCTGCTTTCATGGAAACCGCTGTCCAGGGCTGGTTTGCGGTCATGGACGCCCAATTTCACATTGCCGGAATCACTTTGGAAGCAACCAAGTTCTACCATGTGCTGTCAGCCCTCCCGCCTGACACCATCGCTCACATCCCTCAGGTCACCCTGACTAGCAGGAACTTCCAGGAACTGCAGCAGGTCGTGACCGACATGTATGAGAAAACCAAACCTGAACTGTTTGAGCGTCTTATCAGTAAGACTCGGTTGACGGGACGCCCATCTCTGTTCCTCTGCGAGCTCCGTGAAGTGGCGGACAAGGTTGGTGTTGGAGATGACCTGATTCGTCACAAATTCGTTCAGACCCTCCCGTCCAGCATCGCTCCGGTGCTGGCCTCGCAGCGCGAGCTCACTCTCTCGCAGTTGGGGAAGCTTGCTGACGAACTGGTCCCTCTTGTCCAGGGTGACTCTCACGGCGGTGAACGTTGTTAACGAAGGTGAACCTCAGTGCGGCCCTGGTGCGAGTCAGCACCAGTTTCCCCGCCAGTCTCAGCCCTGTCACACCTGCGAAGCTCCCCAGCGAGGCTTCCCAGCTCATGACTCCCTGCCATGTCACTTCGCTTCTCCACAGTTGAGGCAACAACAGTCGAGCTTCCACAGGTACCCCGCTCAGGTTCGTGAAGCTGGCGCGTCTGGTGCGGTCCAAGGTCTGACACCGTTTCACGAAGGACAGAGACCCAAAGTGTGTCGTGCTCACGTGTTCTTCGGCGCACATGCTCGTACGTGTAAACCATGGTGTCATGGTGTCAGTGGCCATCCAGGTCTGCTAACCTCAGAGTGCAGCCCTCGTCGCGCTCGGCCTCACCTGCTCGCGAACCACCCTCACCTCAGGGAAACTAGAGGGGCAGGCCGTTAATGCAGCCCTTGGCCTGCCACTTTTTCGGGTTGCAGCCCAGGCTGGTTCACGGCCACTGAGATTTGTTGTCGACACAGGTGCTGGGGTTTCACTGATCCCACAGGAGTGTGTGAATGGTATCCTGATCCAGCCCACTGCCGTCTCCATCACTACCGCTAGTGGCCAGCAGCTTCGTGTGTACGGAGAAGATGCTCTTGATGTTGTCCTTCCTGACCTGAGACGCCAGTTCACGTGGACGTTTGTTATCGCTGAGGTGACAGAGCCACTGCTGGGCTCTGTCACCTCAGCGATATGGTATGACTTCCTGTCATACCATTCGTTGATTGTCGACTGTGGTGCACAGGTCCTCCGAGATGCAACCACATCCCTTTCTGTTCTTGGAACCCAGACGACCGAACCTGCGGTCAACCTGGTGGTCAACGACCTCTCTGCTCTTCCCGAGATAGTGCAACCTATCCTGCGTGATCACTCTTCTGTTTTGGAACCGTGTCAACCAGGTAACATGTTCAATGACTCATCTCTCACCTCCACCCACAGCATCGACACTGGTAGCACCCCGCCGACCTTTGCTAGTCCGCGGCGGCTTCCACCTGACAAGCTGCAGGCTTCCAAACAGTCGTTTGATGTTCTGTTGAAGACAGGAGTCATTCGCCCGTCCAGGTCTCCCTGGGCCTCCCCGATCCACTTGGTTCCCAAACGTGACCCCGGAGAGTGGAGAGTCGCTGGTGACTATCGTGCTCTGAACGCAGTGACCAGACCAGATCGATATCCTCTCCCCCACATCCAGAGTCTGTCCACCAAACTGCATGGTATGACTTGTTTCAGCAAAGTGGACTTGCTTCAAGCCTACCACCAAATCCCCATGAACCCTGCTGATGTGGAGAAAACCGCAATCACCACGTCTTTTGGGCTGTTCGAGCACGTGTTCATGGCCCTAGGTCTGCGCAACTCTGGCGCCACGTTCCAGCGTGTGATGGATGGAATCTTCAGAGATGTCCCCTGCGTGTTCATCTATCTGGATGACATTCTGGTGTTTTCCGAGAACGAGGCGCAGCACGTCGCTGACCTGCGACTTGTGTTCAGCAAGCTGGCTGAGCACAAACTCCGGATCTCCCTCAACAAGTGTGAGTTCATGCAAACGTCACTCGTGTTCCTCGGGCACCAGGTGTCCGAGAGGGGGCTCATCAGCCCTCCCCAGGCCAGAGTAGCGGAGGTTATTGACCTGCCCAGACCCCCTGACTCAGCGGCTCTGCGCCGCTATCTCGGCCTCCTCGGTTTCTACCGGTGCATGATCCCTCGCTTCGCTGATGTGGTGTACCCCCTCACTGAGCTGATTCGTCTGAACCCAAAGAGTAAGGAGCTGCTTTGGGACGAGCAGCAGTCCCAAGCGTTCAGCGACAGTAAGGCAGCGCTGGTCGGGGCCTGTCCGCTGCCTCACCCACTACCACAGTGCCATGTGTATGAGTTGGTGACCGATGCCTCACAGGTCGCTGTCGGAGCCGTCCTTCACCAGATCGTCGATGGAGAGTCGATTCCTGTCGGATGTTTCTCCAGGAAACTCAGCCAGCCACAGCAGAGATACGCGGCCTACGACAGAGAGCTCCTCGCAGCTTACCTGGCCACGTTACACTTCCGTGACGTCATCGAGGGTCGGCGAGTCACTCTCCTCACCGACCACAAACCCCTCGTGAGTGCGTTCCGCAGTCAACACGTGGCGAAGTCTTATCGCCAGCAGCGCCACTGGTTGGTGATTACCGAGTATGTCATGGATGTGCGGTACATCCGTGGCCGTGATAATGTTGTCGCCGACTGTCTCAGTCGCCCTGTCCTCGCTGTGCCCCTTGACCAGGACTGTTCCAGGGGAGCGCAATACCCCGCGACCTCAGTGTCGAGACCTGAGGAGGAGCGAGCGCGCCGGACACCTCCGCCTACTGAGCGCGGGTCTCCGGGCGCTGGGGCGCCGCCGGGGCCGACCTCTGGCGGCGACTGCCGGCCGCCCTCTCGCGGCGACCCGCCGCATCTCGCCGCGTCTCCGGCTGCTGGGGCGCCTGACCCACAGCTGCTGTGTCGCGGCGACCCGCCGCATCTCGCCGCGTCTCCGGCTGCTGGGGCGCCTGACCCACAGCTGCCGTGTCACGGCGACCAGCCGCTGCTGCCATCGTGTCGCGGCGATCCGCGGCTGCCCGGTGACAGTGATGGGACGACTGACCCATTGACAGTGACCCCTCCCAGTGGTGATGGTCCGAGCCGACCTGCAGTGTCGGGGCAGTCGCCGGAGCCGGTGGTACGGACGCGCTTCGGCCGCGTCGTGAGATTTCGACGCCGGCCTGACATCATGTATTATTAGTGTGATGTACTTTTTTTTCTTTTCTTATGTGTTCTGTACGCTCCGCTCTGGGATGGAAAGTCATGTGGTGCTTCGGCTTATCTTTATTTTGCAGCGTTTTACCCACCGCGTCAGCTCTAGTATTCCCGCGTCATATTTGTCGCCGGAACATTCCAGAACGTTATTAATTCGTATACTTTCATATTATGAATATGTTGTCGGTTAACCAGATTCATCTGCAATTTGTTTTCCGTCTTCATATTTCTCTTGTAACTCATCGTACCTGATTTTCCTATAATCAGTTTCTGTATTCATAACTTCAATTTATATTTAGAACATAGTCGATTTCAGTCTCGGCAACGTGGCATTCTGCCCACTCTCGCTCTGCTCTCGCGCCAACCGGTTGGTTCATTAGTCGCTCGTCTCAAATATTATTACTTTACTCTTCAAACTTAACGTAACCTATTTATCACCATATACTTACATTCACACATTACATCACCACATACTTACATTCAGTGTCGAGACCTGAGGAGGAGCGAGCGCGCCGGACACCTCCGCCTACTGAGCGCGGGTCTCCGGGCGCTGGGGCGCCGCCGGGGCCGACCTCTGGCGGCGACTGCCGGCCGCCCTCTCGCGGCGACCCGCCGCATCTCGCCGCGTCTCCGGCTGCTGGGGCGCCTGACCCACAGCTGCTGTGTCGCGGCGACCCGCGACACAGCATATGGTGTGTTAAGTATATGGTGATAAATAGGTTACGTTAAGTTTGAAGAGTAAAGTAATAATATTTGAGACGAGCGACTAATGAACCAACCGGTTGGCGCGAGAGCAGAGCGAGAGTGGGCAGAATGCCACGTTGCCGAGACTGAAATCGACTATGTTCTAAATATAAATTGAAGTTATGAATACAGAAACTGATTATAGGAAAATCAGGTACGATGAGTTACAAGAGAAATATGAAGACGGAAAACAAATTGCAGATGAATCTGGTTAACCGACAACATATTCATAATATGAAAGTATACGAATTAATAACGTTCTGGAATGTTCCGGCGACAAATATGACGCGGGAATACTAGAGCTGACGCGGTGGGTAAAACGCTGCAAAATAAAGATAAGCCGAAGCACCACATGACTTTCCATCCCAGAGCGGAGCGTACAGAACACATAAGAAAAGAAAAAAAAGTACATCACACTAATAATACATGATGTCAGGCCGGCGTCGAAATCTCACGACGCGGCCGAAGCGCGTCCGTACCACCGGCTCCGGCGACTGCCCCGACACTGCAGGTCGGCTCGGACCATCACCACTGGGAGGGGTCACTGTCAATGGGTCAGTCGTCCCATCACTGTCACCGGGCAGCCGCGGATCGCCGCGACACGATGGCAGCAGCGGCTGGTCGCCGTGACACGGCAGCTGTGGGTCAGGCGCCCCAGCAGCCGGAGACGCGGCGAGATGCGGCGGGTCGCCGCGACACAGCAGCTGTGGGTCAGGCGCCCCAGCAGCCGGAGACGCGGCGAGATGCGGCGGATCGCCGCGAGAGGGCGGCCGGCAGTCGCCGCCAGAGGTCGGCCCCGGCGGCGCCCCAGCGCCCGGAGACCCGCGCTCAGTAGGCGGAGGTGTCCGGCGCGCTCGCTCCTCCTCAGGTCTCGACACTGAGGTCGCGGGGTATTGCGCTCCCCTGGAACAGTCCTGGTCAAGGGGCACAGCGAGGACAGGGCGACTGAGACAGTCGGCGACAACATTATCACGGCCACGGATGTACCGCACATCCATGACATACTCGGTAATCACCGACCAGTGGCGCTGCTGGCGATAAGACTTCGCCACGTGTTGACTGCGGAACGCACTCACGAGGGGTTTGTGGTCGGTGAGGAGAGTGACTCGCCGACCCTCGATGACGTCACGGAAGTGTAACGTGGCCAGGTAAGCTGCGAGGAGCTCTCTGTCGTAGGCCGCGTATCTCTGCTGTGGCTGGCTGAGTTTCCTGGAGAAACATCCGACAGGAATCGACTCTCCATCGACGATCTGGTGAAGGACGGCTCCGACAGCGACCTGTGAGGCATCGGTCACCAACTCATACACATGGCACTGTGGTAGTGGGTGAGGCAGCGGACAGGCCCCGACCAGCGCTGCCTTACTGTCGCTGAACGCTTGGGACTGCTGCTCGTCCCAAAGCAGCTCCTTACTCTTTGGGTTCAGACGAATCAGCTCAGTGAGGGGGTACACCACATCAGCGAAGCGAGGGATCATGCACCGGTAGAAACCGAGGAGGCCGAGATAGCGGCGCAGAGCCGCTGAGTCAGGGGGTCTGGGCAGGTCAATAACCTCCGCTACTCTGGCCTGGGGAGGGCTGAGCCCCCTCTCGGACACCTGGTGCCCGAGGAACACGAGTGACGTTTGCATGAACTCACACTTGTTGAGGGAGATCCGGAGTTTGTGCTCAGCCAGCTTGCTGAACACAAGTCGCAGGTCAGCGACGTGCTGCGCCTCGTTCTCGGAAAACACCAGAATGTCATCCAGATAGATGAACACGCAGGGGACATCTCTGAAGATTCCATCCATCACACGCTGGAACGTGGCGCCAGAGTTGCGCAGACCTAGGGCCATGAACACGTGCTCGAACAGCCCAAAAGACGTGGTGATTGCGGTTTTCTCCACATCAGCAGGGTTCATGGGGATTTGGTGGTAGGCTTGAAGCAAGTCCACTTTGCTGAAACAAGTCATACCATGCAGTTTGGTGGACAGACTCTGGATGTGGGGGAGAGGATATCGATCTGGTCTGGTCACTGCGTTCAGAGCACGATAGTCACCAGCGACTCTCCACTCTCCGGGGTCACGTTTGGGAACCAAGTGGATCGGGGAGGCCCAGGGAGACCTGGACGGGCGAATGACTCCTGTCTTCAACAGAACATCAAACGACTGTTTGGAAGCCTGCAGCTTGTCAGGTGGAAGCCGCCGCGGACTAGCAAAGGTCGGCGGGGTGCTACCAGTGTCGATGCTGTGGGTGGAGGTGAGAGATGAGTCATTGAACATGTTACCTGGTTGACACGGTTCCAAAACAGAAGAGTGATCACGCAGGATAGGTTGCACTATCTCGGGAAGAGCAGAGAGGTCGTTGACCACCAGGTTGACCGCAGGTTCGGTCGTCTGGGTTCCAAGAACAGAAAGGGATGTGGTTGCATCTCGGAGGACCTGTGCACCACAGTCGACAATCAACGAATGGTATGACAGGAAGTCATACCATATCGCTGAGGTGACAGAGCCCAGCAGTGGCTCTGTCACCTCAGCGATAACAAACGTCCACGTGAACTGGCGTCTCAGGTCAGGAAGGACAACATCAAGAGCATCTTCTCCGTACACACGAAGCTGCTGGCCACTAGCGGTAGTGATGGAGACGGCAGTGGGCTGGATCAGGATACCATTCACACACTCCTGTGGGATCAGTGAAACCCCAGCACCTGTGTCGACAACAAATCTCAGTGGCCGTGAACCAGCCTGGGCTGCAACCCGAAAAAGTGGCAGGCCAAGGGCTGCATTAACGGCCTGCCCCTCTAGTTTCCCTGAGGTGAGGGTGGTTCGCGAGCAGGTGAGGCCGAGCGCGACGAGGGCTGCACTCTGAGGTTAGCAGACCTGGATGGCCACTGACACCATGGTTTACACGTACGAGCATGTGCGCCGAAGAACACGTGAGCACGACACACTTTGGGTCTCTGTCCTTCGTGAAACGGTGTCAGACCTTGGACCGCACCAGACGCGCCAGCTTCACGAACCTGAGCGGGGTACCTGTGGAAGCTCGACTGTTGTTGCCTCAACTGTGGAGAAGCGAAGTGACATGGCAGGGAGTCATGAGCTGGGAAGCCTCGCTGGGGAGCTTCGCAGGTGTGACAGGGCTGAGACTGGCGGGGAAACTGGTGCTGACTCGCACCAGGGCCGCACTGAGGTTCACCTTCGTTAACAACGTTCACCGCCGTGAGAGTCCCCTGGACAAGAGGGACCAGTTCGTCAGCAAGCTTCCCCAACTGCGAGAGAGTGAGCTCGCGCTGCGAGGCCAGCACCGGAGCGATGCTGGACGGGAGGGTCTGAACGAATTTGTGACGAATCAGGTCATCTCCAACACCAACCTTGTCCGCCACTTCACGGAGCTCGCAGAGGAACAGAGATGGGCGTCCCGTCAACCGAGTCTTACTGATAAGACGCTCAAACAGTTCAGGTTTGGTTTTCTCATACATGTCGGTCACGACCTGCTGCAGTTCCTGGAAGTTCCTGCTAGTCAGGGTGACCTGAGGGATGTGAGCGATGGTGTCAGGCGGGAGGGCTGACAGCACATGGTAGAACTTGGTTGCTTCCAAAGTGATTCCGGCAATGTGAAATTGGGCGTCCATGACCGCAAACCAGCCCTGGACAGCGGTTTCCATGAAAGCAGGGGGCTTGATGCTGACACGATGAACAGGGGCTTCACTAACAGAATCCATAACTGCAATGTTGGGTTCGTCAGGCATAGTAATGACAAAGTATTCAAATAAACGTTCAGTAATGTTAGAATATATCAATGTTTAACTGTTAAATTATCATATGTTCACACAAAATATTCACCAGACAATACACATTCAATGGGAATCGGAGCGACCGAGCAGAACGGAGCAAAACCAGTGAAGCAGAATCAGCTGCGGGAATCAGTCAGCTGTGAAATCAGTCAGCTGACGGCGGGGCGGGCGACAAGGCGTGCCACCTCTACTTTAAAGAGGACTCGAACCATAGAAGAGGGCAAACAAATATCTCACCAAGACCGAAGGTGGAATGAACATTGTTGCCACGTTGAAGAAAGCGTGTTCAAATTAAGTTGGAAGATAGTCAGAATCATGATCACGTCGGCAGTCACCAAAACTGTGGGGTGAGAAGCATTGGAGGAAGAAAACCGAATTGATGCACGCCCACAGTTGTATTAACTTCAGGTATCAAAACCCAAGAACAGAACGAATGAATCAGGCCCGAGCGAGAGCAGCGGGTACATGATACAACAACCGAATCGACAACTAAATACCCAGGCAGTATGCCGAAGATCAGAAACGTGGACAGCTACATAATGTGTGAATGTAAGTATATGGTGATAAATAGGTTACGTTAAGTTTGAAGAGTAAAGTAATAATATTTGAGACGAGCGACGAATGAACCAACCGGTTGGCGCGAGAGCAGAGCGAGAGTGGGCAGAATGCCACGTTGCCGAGACTGAAATCGACTATGTTCTAAATATAAATTGAAGTTATGAATACAGAAACTGATTATAGGAAAATCAGGTACGATGAGTTACAAGAGAAATATGAAGACGGAAAACAAATTGCAGATGAATCTGGTTAACCGACAACATATTCATAATATGAAAGTATACGAATTAATAACGTTCTGGAATGTTCCGGCGACAAATATGACGCGGGAATACTAGAGCTGACGCGGTGGGTAAAACGCTGCAAAATAAAGATAAGCCGAAGCACCACACCTGAACACGCCTGTTGTCTTTGTCTTTGTTCACCCTGTTGTCTTTGTTCCAGATGGTGCCATCAATGCTGCTGATCCTGGTGGTGCTGTTGGTGACGATGGTGCAGCCGCTGCCGAACCCTCAGCTCGTCGATAACAGGGGTGCATTCTTATCTGATCTGATCCCCCAGCCGCCAAAGACAGCCGGAACTATCCCGCTGCAAACAGACAATGTCATCAAACCATCTTGCAGTCCAGGATCTCACCACTGTGACAACCAGGAGTGCTGTAAGATATGGGTCCGGTCTAATGATACCTGTCCACCACTAACAACCAGAGTGGATGGATCCTGCATTCCAATTTATAAGTCAACTTATTAAGGACCAGCAGATTTCCAGCCACTATTGGCAGCCACTTTTGGTTAAAGGCGTTTAAGTAAACTAACGGTGGTGGGTAAATCAACGGCCGACTTGGCGATCACCAGTGAGCGAGCTCTTGAAACAGGCGTGAGCTGCGGGTGACGTAACCGTGGTATCACAAGCAATACACCATTAAGAATATATCGTATCGTATCTCCTTCCAATACGGATCAGCCACACTAACACGGGGGAGCATGGGATGTTACTGGACGGCAAGCTGTGGAGCTAGAGTAGCATTATTCGTCCATGGGACACGCCCTTAAAAAAGACGCCATAGTTCACGAAATGACGCTGTAACCAGGGGGGTTTCACCTGTGCTGTGGGCCATAGGGAAGCCCGATTTGCTAGCCGCGACTCTTGAGTGACGTCACTGGGCGTCACTTGGACCGAGCGCCGGGAGCCTCAAAACGTAAACAAAACGGCGTCCATTCGTAAGATTGTGGTAATCTGGGTAGGGTTTGGCTAGGACTTTGGGCGATGTTTTATTTAGGTGCTGTTTTTAATGTGATCCTGAAAGTTACTTATATCTGATAGGAATTATTCAACAGTAATTTCACGATCCTGGCTCCCAAACTTAACTTTGATGTTGCCTTTTGACAAAACTAGTTTAGGTGCCTCCCGAACCGAAGACTAATGTGATGTGGATCAGGATGTGAAAGAGATTGGTACATTTCTCACCATGGTTCGGCTTATCTTAATGTTTGACCATACTTTAACTTTTCACAAGATGCACTCACTGGTTTCTATATATAATACCTGGCCAATGCTTTCTGTTGAATTTCTGTACAATCTATAGGTATCTACCAGATTGGTTTCCCAGTCTTATGAAGACAATAGGTAGGTAGGTTACTAGGCACTAGCTGTGATGGATGGAAAGTGGAAACCCTTGAATGGATACTTGATAGTAGGTTGGATAATTATGGTTGTGTCTAGTGTATCTAAATTGTAATTGTGGATGCATTTTTTTGTCCCTTTTCAGATTACACCACAGTCCACAAGTTAAACATGCCATCACACTGTGCTATGTCAACCTGTGGATCGTGGGTTGGCAAGAAGCATAAGCGCAAGGAAATGGATTTCGCTTTCCTAAAGAGAAGATGATCTGGGCAGCATGGGTGCACAAGTGTGCTAGGGCAGACCTGTTCAATAGCGAAAATTCTTCTGTCTGCTCTGAGCACTTTGTGGAGGAAGATTATGATGCATCATATAATAAAGATAACTTTAGTTCCTGACACCAAACCGAAGCTCAGAATTGATGCAATCCATTCTAAAAATCTTCCAGCATCCATCTCAAGGTGGCATCAGCATCAGTTAAATAGTTTGCATCTTCCATTCTTTTAAAGGAAATAGTTCACCTTCGGAAATTTTTCAGAACACGATTTTATTGTTTTTTAATACAGTTTCTTTTTTTCTTTTCAAAAATGGTCCTACATCACGCCAATTCAGGACAGAATGTCGTAAATTATTAATGTTATGGTGTGCGTTATTGGTCTACGCATGCTCCATGCAGTGCTAGCACTCTCAGACGGTACGGTATATCATATATGCGCCGCATTCCTTCGCCAAAAAGTCAAATATCTTCGGCTGGAGAGTCTTTTCAGCCAAGAAAAGTTGCTGATAAGGATTTCTCAACACAGGCTACAAAACTGCTATTTCAGTTCAAAATCCCATGTTGAAGGTGTACTATTTCCTTTAAGTACTTGCTTGGGTGCTTGGTTAATTATTGCCTGCATATATAAGGTACCTTTACCATTGTTTCGTCATGCTTATTTTACACACTACTTTTTTTTCTCTTTTTTTCTCTTTTTTTTTGAGAGACATAATCATGTCTCCCTCATTTGCTTCATCGCACATTAGCTAGCGCATTATCTATTCCTCCCCATATTTCATCGAACTTTCTTATTTCACAACGACTCTGTGCCATGCATTTCTCATTCATAATGTCAATCTTAAACTTGACCGTGAACAATTTCACACTAAGGTTTATATGTTTTGATATCATGCTTTTTCCTACAGATATAACCTGATTCATGACCATGTTATCAGATACACCAAAAATTATTTTCCTCGAGTTAAATGCTACCATGCTAGTTACTATGTCTAGGTTATTAATGAAACTTGCAATATTTTTCCAAAAACAATTTACTTCTTTGCAATACCAAAACTTATGTTCTATGGTATTAATGTGTGCTGTGCACCTGCAACACACTGGTGAATCCTTGATGCCCATTATATGCAACATTTTGTTGGTAGCGACAATTTGTGTAATTATTTTATAACTTAAAATATGATAGTAAACTGACGAATTTGTGTAAATTGACAGATATATATCTGCCCAGTTTACTTCCCCATATTTTACTTCCCATCCCTGCTCCCACGAATTTCTCATTTTTTTAGTGTGTTTTTGTAATATAATATTATACAAATATTTGGCTCCTTTTTCTTTACTTAATACGAACTCCACTTGTGGATGGATAATAGGGTATTCAGCTCGCACTTTCCATGGTATAGATTTCCATTCACGCGATAAGCTCCTAATCAATCCAATGTAATCTAAGTACGATCCACCTAGCTGATACATTTCTTTTACCTGCTGAAATGATAAAATATGTCCCAAATCGTCCATAATGTCACTAAGATAGTATAGACCTCTTTTCCGCCAGGCCTTAATACAAGTTGTTTTGTGTTTTGTTACATCAGAGTACCACAAACCGCATCTGTTCATATTCTCAGCGTCAATCTTTATTCCACTACTTACATTGGCGAAGGCTCTTAAGACTTCGGCCCAAAAAGGGTTGAATATTTGTTTGGCCAATTTCACAAGTGAATCGCTATTCATCTCCCATAAATATGTACCTTCAGATACAGTTTCTTGAAACAGTGAGGTCCAACTATGTTTTGATTGTATTTCCCTTCGTACCCATGTCGCTTTAAGAGCTTCGACATACGTCTCAACTTCTATCATTGCAAGACCTCCCTCGGTATATGGTTTACAGATACTCAATCGCTTTAACCGATCCACTTTTCCGCCCCATATAAAGCGAAACATAATGGTTTGCAATCTTTTCATAAAATCCTTAGGTGGTTTTGGGAGAGAGACAAGTATATGAGTAAGTTTTGGCAAAAGAAGTGCTTTAACTAAGGCTATCTTTCCCCTCACAGTTATATGTCTCCTTTTCCAACTATTCATTATTGACTGTATGAGTCTCAATTTACTTTCGAAATTTTCTTCGTGGGCGTCCTTCTCATCATTTGTAAACACAACTCCCAAAACTTTCAGCTCCATCCATTTGAAATTAAAGTTTCCATCCATCACTTCACATTCCTGCTCACTTGCACCCACCCAAAAAGCTTGTGTTTTTTAAATATTTGGCTTAAGGCCAGAGTATTTTGCAAAAATCCCTAAGTCGTGAAAAAGCGCCCTGCACGAGTTTACACTTCCATCCAAAAAGCACAGCACATCATCGGCATAGGCAGATATTTTGTACTCCATATTACCAATCTTAACACCTTTGATATTAGCATTGTTTCGTATCATTTCCAGTGCACATTCTATAACAATCAAAAAGATGTACGGACTTAACGGATCACCCTGACGGCAGGATCGTTCCAGCAATATCTTTTCCGAAATATGACCGTTATACACTAATCGCGAGTATGACCCGATGTAGAGCATATTGAACCACTTCTGTGTTGATTCAGGAAAATTTCGTCTTTGCATCACCGTCCTCGCAAACTCCCAATCAACGGCATTAAAGGCGTCCTCAATATCCAAGCTCACAAAAAGAGCACTCCTTTTTTCTTTTTTCAACTCCTGCATCAAATCGTATGTTAGACGAGTGTTGTCACCAATAAATCGACCCTTCATAAAGCCTGTTTGATTCTTGTCAACTATTGATGGTAACAGATTCCTGATTCTATTTGCTATCGCCGCAGCAATGATTTTATAACTTACATTTAGCAGAGTTATCGGCCTATATGATTTAATTTCTGATCGCGGTCTATTCGATTTCGGCACAAGCGTGAGAATCCCTTCGCGTAGCGTCAAGGGGAGAACTCCAGTGTCGACACATTCATTTACCATTTTAAAGAAAAACATTTTTAAATCACCCCAAAAATGGTGGTAAAATTCTACAGAAAATCCGTCTGAACCAGGACTTTTGTTTTTTTCATTGCTTTCAACGCTGCCTCAAGCTCTGCTAGGTCCAGTGGCAACTTAAGAGAAGCTTTCTCCTTGTTACTGATTTGCTTTATATGGGCACTACTCATGAACTGCTCCGTCCACTGCTCCTTCGGACGTTCTCTAAACATTGCCGTAAAATATTCTACAAGCCTATGTATAATCTTACTTTGACTCGTTATAAACCCACCTACTCCATCTTCAAGAAACGCAATAAGTTTGGCCGAGAATGCCCGTCTTTCCAGGCTAAGAAAGTATGCAGTTGACCTTTCCCCTTGTTCATGCCATTTTGCTCTAGAGCGTGTGATAATACCTTCTAGTGTAACTTTCCTGATTTGTTCAAGCCTCTCCTTTGCTATCTCTAAATTAGTGATCCTCTCCTGATTTGGTCTACATTGTACTATTTCCTCGAGTTCCTCGATCTTTTTTATAATATCATGTTCTTCTAATTTCTTACGACGGCTTCTATGAATCGCAAATGACACTGTAGCAGTTCTCATATTCAATATAATTGTTTCCCAAAAAGAAGACCAACTTATATTTACTTCAACCTCGTGAGGATCCTGCCGAACAAATTCTTCTGCATATACAGGTAAAGCATGTATCAGAAGAGTGTTCATAATGGTCTTTCTAACTGTATCAGAATAATCTTCACACTGCAAAAGCGAGTTATTCATTTTAAAGAAACCCTTTCCCCTCGTATGCTTCTGTATATCTATTTTCAAAGTCACCATGGAATGATCTGTGCGGTAGCCAGGTATAATTTTTTCCTCAGATACATACGGAATAAGTCCTCGAGAAATAATGAAATAATCTAATCGCGCTTGCTTGATACCGGAACCCGTATTCCTCCAAGTATATTTCCTCTCATCGCCATTCCTTTCTCTGAATATGTCTACCCAACCGTTTGCATCCATTAAGCTTAATAACACCTCTCTGGCTCTTGTGTTATTTTCCCGTACATAATTTGCGGTATCCAAAACGCCATTCAAAGCAAAGTTGAAATCTCCTCCTATGATCAATGGTGTGCTTTCATCTCCTACCTCCTCGCACATCTTCCCTAACTCCTCATAAAATGTTGGACTATCCTCATTTGGACCGTATACATTAGCAAGAATTAATGTTTGTGCATCATTTATAATTACCTTAGCTATAATATAGTTTCCACCCACATCTATCATGGAATTACAGACCTTAATTTTAACTCCCTTGGTAAGTATCGCCACTCCTCTCGCATTGCTCCCATAGGACGCAATAAGGACATCTGTGCCCCAAGCGTTTCGGAATGCGTTCTCTTGTTCGGCAGGAATGCGTTCCTCGCTCACAATGTATGTCCTGCAGCATATATATATATGTGAAAAGCACCTTTTCTCAAGTAATTGAAAACATCACGTCTTTTACGATAATTACCTAGACCTCGACAATTTACACACTACTTTTTTTACACACTAGTTACACACTAGTACTAACTGTACATTAATTAATGCAAAATGTCAATAAAAAGTACACACTACTTTTTATTGACATTTGCATTAATTAATGTACAGTTAGTACTTGTAAGCTTCTCAATGTTTCCTGTGTACCATCTATCACTTAGCATCAAGGCTAGGATCATAGATGTCAAATTTAGTTATATAATTGAAAGATTGAGCTGATTGTCTGGTGCATATCTATGTGGTTCTGATGTATATCTTAACCCTCGCCCTAGGGGGGGCTGACTGCCCCCCTGAGGTTTTCTTGAATAACTTTTTACACATGCGGTGCATCTTGCTGAAATTTACAGTAGCTGAGTTTACAACAATTATACGTATGCTGTAAAATTTTAATTGAAATTGGTTGAGTAGATTGGGAGATAATCATGACTTGATGACGTCATGTTGGTGGAAAAACGATAAATATTTGAAAAATCGAAGCAAATTGCAAACGCAATTCACCAAAGATATAAAATGTAATTCTCTTGAAAATGGCAATCTCGGATTTCCGATTTTTTTTTGTGTGGTGTTTTGACCCCTAAAATAAAAATTAAATGATTTGTCTTCAAATCACCACAAATCAAAATTTTCAAAGATGTTAGAAAAACCGGAATATATGTGAGATAACTGAGTATGAACAATACCCAATCCAAATTTCAAATCAATATTGCTATTTTTGACTGAGTGATGGCTCCATAAGTGTAAGAAACTCATGACGTCATTTTTTAATAAATTGTTGGACTTTTTTTTACCAGATACGAACAAATTATTATCTTTTCTGTATTTCTGAGACAAAACTGGTCTAGGAACATGCATTTTTATTTACATTTACCAATTTTAAATTTTGAGGTTTTCAGACAGCAAAATCGCTGTTCTGGACGTGGTCGATCGAGGTCATTCACTTGACCTGGAAGGTCACTCGTTGACCCGAAACCTACAAAATGCATACCGTTAGATTCCAAACATGACAGGCAACATGTTGGTTCTTACCGCGTTGCTCTATGTTGCTTGGTTTGGAAGTTAACCGGGGTCTTTTTAGGACCCCCGTAAGGCGAAGGTGAAAACCTCCAGTAGGGCGAGGGTTAACATGAATTTTGACATAGTATGTAATATGTATTGATTGTCTTGGAAGAGATTGGTGTTTGCCAATTCAATAAATATTTGCTTGTGTGTCACACACAATACAAATTTGATGCAGTTTAATAGCCTATAATTGGAGGTGTCAAAGAAAGGTGATATGTTTTGTCACACCATATTTAAATTAGTGCATATAGCTACATCCCTGCATTTATTTACCAATGTGTTGCATATCTACAGGAAGACAGACAACTCAGTGGAGGCGTGCCGGACTCAGGTGTCAGTGGAGGCGTGCCGGACTGGTGGCAGTGGAGTTCCGGTCTCTGGTGGCAGTGGAGTCGTGGTCGGACTCAGGTGGCAGTGGAGGCGTGCTGGACTCCGTAGGCAGTGGAGGCGTGCTGGACTCCGTCGGCAGTGGAGGCGTGCTGGACTCCGTCGGCAGTGGAGGCGTGCTGGACTCCGTCGGCAGTGGAGGCGTGCCGGACTCCGGTGGCAGTGTCGCCTCCACCTGCGGCTCAGGTAGTTGAATGCCGCTCGCGCTGAGATCAAGGCACGGGAAAGAGCAGCGAACCAGGTTCGCCAGCACAGCCGGAGCTCCGAGTGATCTGGCGGAGCTCCAAGTCATTGCTGACCTGTCACCATCTGTCGCTAAACGGCCGCTGCGCGACCGCATACAGACCGCTGTCCTGGCGTCTTCTTCCGCCGCCCCGCCGCTGTCCTTCCGTAGCCCGGCCGCCGCCGCTGGCGAGAGTGAGCGGACGTCTTCGCAAAGGAGGCCAGCGCCCTCCTCCAACAATACACGCCCATCGACGTCGCCACCACCCAGAAGGCCGTCTCCCGATCCGCCACCTCCACCTGGCAGCGATCATGGCCTGGCTGGCGGGCGGTACAAGGATCATGAAACCCGCCAGCGGGGCCCGGTCGGCGACGGCGACTGTCTTGCTACGGTGGACATCCGGCAGCTCCGAGCCGGGCACTGGAGCGGCTCGGAGCAGTACCTCCACCGGATCGGCCGCCGACCTACGTGCAGCGCCGAGGGATGTCCCGCCGCCGTGTGCCGGCTATGCAGAGAAGAGGCTGACACACCGCGGCACGTGCTGCAGCGGTGCCCCGCCCTGGTCAGAGCTCGCCTCCGGCACCTGGGCGTCATCCACCCGGACCCGACTACCCTGCGCGATGACGGTGTGGTGGCGGCCTTGACCGCCGGATTCCGCGCCCAACTGAGCTGCAATGGCCCTGGATGCGAGCCGGAGGGAGTAACGAACGAACGAACGAGAGTTTAATTCTGGCATGTCGCTGTCCGCCGCCGAAGGATGTGGTGAGATTGGCACTCTCGCCTGTCTGGTCTGCCGCTGTTGGCATCGAGGTAGGGGGGCGAGAACGACAATGCCGTGCCGTGTGTGCCACAGTATGTTGCTTTGTTCCGATGTGTGCCGCTGTCGGGTGGGGGTGGGAGTGGGGGGGCGAGAGCGGCACTCTGACCTGCCTCTGTCTACTGCTTTGTGCCACTGCGTGACTGTCTGCCTCTGTGTGTGACTGTCTGCCGCTGTGTGCCACTGAGGGCGGAGGCGAGAGCCGCACTCTGCCCTTCTGCACAAGCTCTGTTTACCGTAACTAAACACCCCCCGTCTGTCTGAGAAGGATCCCGGTCTGTCATGGCACTCGGAGGGGTGTCACAACCCGTCGGGAAACTATATGAGACGTGCTGGCCACCTTGAGCAGTATTGCAAAATACATATTCGCTCTTCTTGTGTCGGAATATGGACAGCTGATTAAATGAATCGTAGCTTGATTCGTAAAAAAATGTATCACATATATCGAATGATGACAGTTTGTTGAAGTACGGATGTACCACACCAAATTACATCCCACGAACTAGATTTGGCGGCCGACCGATACTTGGCTCCACAAGTGGGACGCGGGCGAAGAGACGCCCAGTGACGTCACACAGCGGTCGGTGCAGAATGTAAACAAATCGCCTGGTGACGCTACCTTCTTATAGGGCCTTGGCTGTAACCTTATGAGTGCCGATCATGATAATTGTTTGTCAAGTCGATTTCTGAGTGCGTTTCCTACGCTCTCAAGCCTGAAGTTGTTTTAAAGGAAACCAGTCACTTCAATAACGAGATTTCTAACTGGGATAGCAGTTTTGAAGGCCATGTCGAGAAATCACCCACTGCATATTCTGTTTGGTCGTGGGGACTCTCCTGCCGAATATTTGATGTGTTGTCCTGTCATTCAGCGCTGTGTCAACAAAATTATGCGCTGTGCAGAAAAGCTTCATATGGAAGCATGTGGTAAAAGCAGGGTAACTGGACCAGCGAGTGAACCATTTGCCACTGAATGTAGATATACTAGATATGTAAGCAATAGCCGTTTTCACGAAGGATTTTGCGTTTGCGGCGATTGGGGCGTTTGGGGCGTATGGGGCGATTGGGGCGATTAGGGCGTTTGGGGTAAATGGGTCTATAGCTGGTAAGAACACGGCTTTTCCAGGTAGTTTTTGGTATCAATCGCAACTTTATGAATTAATGCATTGGAAATTCCATTTTAATGATAACACCATCGTTTACTTAAAATTAACAATTTCATCTTAAACTAGCTCTGGTGTTGCCAAACGGCTGGGGTGTTTGTGTCGTCAAGATTACCGTCCATTGCCTCCCAAAGTGTTTATCTGGCTATGTCATATATTTCTGAGACGTTTCAAGAATAGGTATACACATGTAACCATAACATTTACGCCTCTGCTGGCTGCCCGCCGTGTAGCATTTACGCCTCTGCTGGCTGCCCGCCGTGTAGCGCGAGCAAACATTGAAACAAGCTACCCACAAGTCAAAACTGATCAAATATTGCTCATTCAGCATGCGCGCAGCGTTCATGGCCTCCACCGTCTGGCTGCGCACCAGTCGACTGGTGCATCAGACGACTGCAGTCGTTTCTTGTCATCTACACACTGGGCCAGCACGCTGAGCACCTGAGGCCGCAGCGGCAGCAGCATATTTGGTCTTCAGCTGGATCAGCTGGCGAGTCAGCGCAGCGCCTCGGCTCGCGTATCCAGCTGCGGCCGGCGCGCAGCAGGCGAGGAGCCAGCGTCTCCACAAACGTCTGGAACGCTGCCGGCGAGTCGGCGGTAGCTCCGCCCATCACATGCAGCACGGCCGCGCTCAGCGACGCGTCATCAGTCAGCTGGGCCGACACCACGCTGGCCGGCAGCGCCGCCAGCTGGCCGCCTGGGCGCGCGCAGGTGGCGCCGCCGCCCCCTCGGCGCTGAAGCCGGCCGACAGCTGGTCGCAGATGCCGGCGAAGAGCCACTGCCGGTTCAGCAGGCACACGGTGCAGTGGTTCTCGAACCCCAGCAGCGCGTCCTCTGACAGCAGGTCCTGGAAGGCGGCGACGACCGCGTTTCCGCAAACATTGAAACAAGCTACCCACAAGTCAAAACTGATCAAATATTGCTCATTCAGCATGCGCGCAGCGTTCATGGCCTCCACCGTCTGGCTGCGCACCAGTCGACTGGTGCATCAGACGACTGCAGTCGTTTCTTGTCATCTACACACTGGGCCAGCACGCTGAGCACCTGAGGCCGCAGCGGCAGCAGCATATTTGGTCTTCAGCTGGATCAGCTGGCGAGTCAGCGCAGCGCCTCGGCTCGCGTATCCAGCTGCGGCCGGCGCGCAGCAGGCGAGGAGCCAGCGTCTCCACAAACGTCTGGAACGCTGCCGGCGAGTCGGCGGTAGCTCCGCCCATCACATGCAGCACGGCCGCGCTCAGCGACGCGTCATCAGTCAGCTGGGCCGACACCACGCTGGCCGGCAGCGCCGCCAGCTGGCCGCCTGGGCGCGCGCAGGTGGCGCCGCCGCCCCCTCGGCGCTGAAGCCGGCCGACAGCTGGTCGCAGATGCCGGCGAAGAGCCACTGCCGGTTCAGCAGGCACACGGTGCAGTGGTTCTCGAACCCCAGCAGCGCGTCCTCTGACAGCAGGTCCTGGAAGGCGGCGACGACCGCGTTTCCGGCCCTCTAATCTGCCAGCCAGTCCACCAGCCGGCGCACGAAGTAGGCCGCCTGGCCATGGCCGCGCAGCACCAGACCCTTGGCCAGCGCGCCCCCGAGCGCCACCATAGCCGCCGCCTCTGCCTCGGTGTCCCCGCCATCCCGTGCGTCCATCGTGAACTCGAGCTGCTTGGTGAGCCTCTTGAGCAGATGGTCTGTCTCGGCATGGGGCTGCTTATGGAACACAACGGCCAGCGTCTTGGCAGCGCGCGCCGCCGTCAGCAGGTGCCGCTTCTTCAGCGCCAGCTTGGCGAGCATCACGGTGACGATGTCCTGCTGTGGCACAGTCACGCTGGGCCGGGCTGCGGCCAACGCGGCCGCCAGCAGCGCCATCAGCTGCGTGTGCTGCCACGGCGCCGCGTGGGAGAGCAGCAGCACGCCGTGCCACCGCTCAGCCAGCGCGCTCAGCACGTGGTCGCCGTTTCCGTTAAGGAAGAGGCTGACGGCGGCGTGCAGCAGCTCCTCCTGGCGGCGCGCGTCTAGTTGGCGCGGGGAACTATCAAAGCGTTCAAAGTTGTAGCATTCAATGCTTGTCCCATCCAAAACCGCTGCCAACAACGCTTGCGACATTCAAAATTCGCCCGGGTAGGGGACATCTTCATGAGCCAAACTCGCCGCATCCAAAATGGTGCTCGCCGCATCCAAAACCGTAGCATACAGCCACACACAAAGCCGTGGCAGTCAAGCTTGCGCCATCAAAAACTGTCTGGCGTGGTCATATTGGAACTACTAGTTGCAGTGAAACCCGCTAGATGGAGGGAGTAGCGTGGTGATGACGTCACTCTAACACGCAAGTCGGCTACAGTGGAATATGTTTATGCGAATGGGCATCTGACACCACACTGGACCCGACGTCGCCTCGCATCGGCCGGCAGCTGTCGGGCGGGGAGGAGGGTGAGGCGTGAGCGGTGCAGACCGACGGAGTGGGGAACGTCACATCGAGACCGTGAGAAAGCTAATGACAATTATAAAACTAAGTTTGATGCTGCGTTGGCACTACGCCACTTGTTGCTAAGGCCAAGAAAATCACTCACGACGAGGATGGGCGTCAGCTGCCACGTTTCGATATGCGATTACCGGCCCATTCCGATAAACCTGATAGTACTAGCGTATGGTACTGCTACTACCATAGTCATTGGCGGATCCAGAACGGTGGTTGGAGGGGGGGGGGGGGGGGGGGCGGGTGGTGGGCCTAGGAGGGAGCCAAATTCCCCCCAAAAATATAACATAATTCTGAAAACTCATCGTATTTCGCTTGGTTATGCATTGATAGCCGAATTTAAATAAACTTTCCCTTGTAAAAGCTGCTTAGATTGTCTTCCATATCAGGAAATGTGTCAATTTCGTGCCGATTTCAGGCGTTTTGGAGGGGAGTCATGGCCGCAATCCCCCCCCCCCCCTGGATCCGCTAGTGACCATAGTCTGCAACGGATTTAATTAACGAATTTCTTATTCTATAATCAATTTTTAATTGTGATGAATTATTATTGAAAATTTAACATATACATAATTTAATAGTAATACATAAATATAATAGTTAACCCATTAAGTAAGTACCAAGGTGTGTTCTAGATGGACTGGATCAACAGTTTTCTGGTCACATAGGGAGAGCGACGCCTAACACAGCTTCGAAAACTTCCGCCCCCTAACTTCAGGGGTTTTCGAAATATAGAGGCACTGCCTCCAAACGGGACGGGCCCGTTTTGACCAGGGATCCGAAAGTAATAGTAGTGGCCAGACGCCGCTCCGCCAGCCGTCTCCCGCGTGCGCGCCTATTGCCGACAGCCATATTTTTCTGGAAATGACCTCTTCTGCACGTAAGGTCATTCCAAAGTGCGCGGTGATGCCACCGCGTATTTTCTGCAGGACCGGCTGAGGCAGAGCCAGTCATCTCTTTTATGCTAATAAAAACACCACACGTATGGCATATTTCCGGTAAAATAAGCAATATTTGAAAGAAAATAAACTTGTTTTGTTCCAACGACAGCAGCAGTTACCTAGTTTTCCCATAAAATTATATATTTTCATGAATTTTCATGCCAAAAAATGAATATGCCACCACCAAATTCTCAACGCTGAGAAAAGCCAGACTGGCCAGAGAAAAGAAAACCACAAAAACACAAAACCTCAACGAACAGTGTGTAGTAATACAAAGTCCCGTCAGTTTTGAATTGCATAATAATTTTGTGATCCAGTGTAGGACTTGCAGATAATTCAAAACTCTCAAATTGATCTTAAGATAAAAGTGGTGGACAGTAGTGCCGATCAAGTACTCGTTATCTGATACTAGTCTCGAAACACGCTCAAGTTTTAACGCTGATAATTTCTGAAATAATGGACTAAATGAGCATTGAGGTCCCTGTTATATGTCTTAAACGTGTTTAAAGCTCATACAACTGTAAAAGAGTGCATTCACTTTCAGGACGGAAACCCGTATAGTCCTTTTAAGACATCTACCAATATCAGTGGGTTTCCTGTAAACCGAGATAACGATTGTTTTATTTGAAGCATCAACTGTTACATCTATAAATGAAATTCGGTAGTTTACTGACATTTCGAACGTGAATTTGATAATTGATTTGTCTTCAAGTTCGGATTTGAGGCACATGAGTTGTTCCTTGTCAACAATATCAACAAATATGTCATCAGTGTACCGGCAGTACGTGAAAGGTTTCTTCTAGGCTCTCTAAGGTCAGTGATTCTATCTGTGCCAAATACGTTTCCGCAAATGACACCCCAAGGGGAACCCATTGCCACTCCATCGATCTGTCGGCAAAGCTTGCCCTCTGGGTGCAAGTCTGGGTGCAAAAGGAAAGAGTGTCTTTTGTGCATATCTCAAAGAGACGTTTGAGTTAGCTCTTGCTCTAGGTACACGTGGCGCCGGGATAGACGCATGAGAGTACACGTTCTCAAGAAGCATATCAATCGTCTGATCGACAGGGACATTCGTAAAGAGTGAAGATGCGTCAAGAGATGCCAGGGTGCCATGCCTCTCCCGTACTCTGAGTATTTCTATGCATTCTTCAGACGATCTCAGGGAATAAGTTTTCGGTATGCAAGGTGAAATAATAGAGTTCAGCTGTATAGCTACATTGTAAGCTGGCGTGGGAATCCATGCAAAATGATTGGTCTAATAGGGATAAATTATTTGGGTGTCTGGGTTTCCATAAAAGTAACCTGAGTTAATCTCACCTCTCAGTTTCTGGAATATTACGCCACCGTTCTCTGCGTTAGCGACATCGATTACATCATTCAGGATGATTGTATATTAGAACAAGTTTTATAGCACATTCTTCTAGAACTTTAAAAAATAATTCGAATAGATTGAAACTGTGATGTATAGCTTTTCTTGAGTGTGTGCATTATTTCATCTTGTGTATATGGTGCTGATGAAGTAATTTATGACGAAACGCGTCCGCCTATGTGTTTACTTTCCTGTGTCATGTATGCCATAATTGTCTGTATATGAATATATACACATATTACATAGCTGGAGGGGGTCGCACGGGTGTTATCGGAAAGCTGGACAATTAAAATGAACCTTAAACGGAAACAATAACAGAATCATACAAAGCCTATACGAGTGACTAGCACAGGGTCTGGAATTCAAGATATTGACCGCCACGACGATGTTCATGCTGCATTAAAGGAAATAGTTCACTTTCAACATTGGTTTTGAACTGAAATAGCAGTTTTGTAGCCCGTGTTGAGAAATCCTTATCTGGAACTTTTTTTGGCTGAAAAGACTCCAGCCGAAGATATTTGACTTTTTGGCGAAGGAATACGGCGCATATAGGATGTACCGTACCGTCTGAAAGTGCCAGCACTGCCATGGAGCATGCGCAGACCAATAACGCACACCATAACATTAATAATTTACGACCTTCTGTCCTGAATTGGCGCGATGTAGGACCATTTTTGAAAATAAAAAAAGAAACTGTATTAAAAAATATAATAAAATCGTGTTCTGAAAAATTTCCCGAAGGTGAACTATTTCCTTTAAGCATGATTTTGTATGTTTTACAGAGGGGGGAGGGGGGTTCAAACTTCAAACATGTTTGCGCTACTTAATTATATACGGGGCTCAGTCGAAACGTTACGAAGCGTTACATTAAAACGGCAATATTCAACAGGGTGTTGGATATTGCCGAAGAAAGCGTTACGTAATATATGGACGATCCATACGGCGGCGCTCGGCGCGTCGCGACACGACGGCGCGTTCTCCCACGGTGTAATGTGATACCCGCCCGCCCCGGGTCTGCCACCCTCACATCATCACTCCATATTTATCTTTCACCAACACCTAACGGCTACCAGAATTCGGCGGGACGGGAGGGCGGAATCACGAGTTTTGTTAGTCCTCGAGTAACCGATGCCATTTTACAGCTTCAAACTGTATTTACGGTAAAAACACTCTCCGATACATACAACCGGCTATTCTGAGCGTCGTGTCAGGGTTAAAAGATGAGATACATGTTAAAAACGACACACATGCGTACACTGAGTAGAACAACACAACACACACAATACACGATCGCAAGCACACACATCCAGCACAGCACATCAGATGTCATGTAAAAGAGTGCCAACTTTACGTTTAAATGACGGTAAAGACGTCACGAATGTCCCGAGACAGGGTGTTGTACCGCTGCACCGTACTATATAAAAAGCGACACTTGCCGGTTGTAGTTCTCACGCGCGGGAGGGCCAAATCAGCGTCCTGGCGGGTGCTTCTGGAACGAAGTTCAGAATTGGCCAAAAGCTGGGAAGCTGGGAAATTTTGTGAAGAAGGTGGAGAGATTGAAGTTCGTACAGTTGCCGGGCAGTGAGCCAGCCCAGTGCATCTCGCACGTCCGATATGTGGGCGAATTTACGTCGGCCAGAGACAGCGCGCAAACCAAAATTGACGACCTTAAAACCAACCCAAGAGACGTTTTATTAGTGGATCGCCGGCTTAAACGCGAACATTTTGAGCACCCATGTGACGACGGTGGTCGTTGGATCCGATTCAGTGGCTGTTAGTTGTATTCTACTGGTCCATATTGGACTGGCAACAAGCGGCATGATTAAAAACTTTACCAGTCTCTATCGAGCAGGAAGCATTGTGTATTTGAGTATAGGTACGTAAGCCGGTTTTTCTGGGAAATACGCACTGTCTCATTAAAGGGATTATACGGGTTTCCGTCCTGAAAGGAAATGCACTCTTTTGCAGTTGTATGAGCTTTAAACACGTTTAAGACATATAACAGGGACCACAATGCGTATTTAGTCTATTATTTCAGCAATTATCAGCATTAAAACTTTGGCGTTTTTCGAGATTTGTATCAGATAAAGAGTACTTGATCGGCATTACTGCCCACCACATTTGTCATCTTATAATCTGCAGCAATCAATTTTAGAGTTTTGAATTATCTGCAAGTCCTACACTGGATCACAAAATGATTATGCAATTCAAAACTTACGGGACTCTTTATTACTACACACTGTTCGTTCGGGTTTTGTGGTTTTCTTATCTCTGGCCTATAGCGTTGATAATTTGGTGGTGTCGTATCGGCATGAAAAATCATGAAAAATATCGAATTTTATGGGAAAAACTAGGTAACAGGTGTTGTTGGAACAAAACAAGTTTATTTT